>JACEIK010003018.1:104056-183887 GCA_018107945.1 Datura stramonium
TCCCGAAAAGTCGAAAACTAAGTGATAAAGGTTTTGTGAAATCTTCTAAGATGTTAATGGGTAAAAGGATTGGGGTTGGTTGAATATATTTTCCGAAATACCCTAATCCATTTGTTGTAAGACCCGCATAGAAATATTCCACTGATGTAAGTAAAGCCAAAGACACAGTAGTATTTATATCATTCATGGGTGCGGCTAACTCCCCATGAGGTAAATGTATGATTTTCCAAGGTAAAAGAGCTCCTGACAAATTAGAAACAAAAATAAATAAAAACCTAGTGCCAATAAAAGGAACTCAGGGCCCATATTCTTCTCCAATTTGAGTTTTACTCACATCTCGAATGAATTCAAACACATATTCGAAGAAATTCTGACCCCCGATCGGAATGGTTTATGGGTTCCGAAAAGCTATAGTGGCTGAACCTAATAAGATAGCAATTACAAACAAAGAAGTAATAAGTACTTGGCCATGTACTTGGAAACCCCCTATTTTCCAATAGAAATGTTGGCCTACTTCCACACACATATATCGTATAACCCCTTTAGAGTATTGATGGAACATGATAGAACATTCATATTGCCTTGCCCTCTGAAAAAATGGAACTGAAAAAAAAATTTATTCAACCATCTCTTTGTCTACTTGAATCGGATAGTTTGAATACCAACTAAGATTTCGAATACTAATAAATCACATAATATCCCCAGTTATTTTTATCTCTTTTTTGAAATTCAGAAATAGTAAGTGATTCCATAAGGGATTTCTGAAGTAAGTTATTTATCTTATTATGTTATTATTAATCAAGGATTTATTATATAGCTAGAATGACCCTCACAAATTGCGAATACTAATTTGTTAAGAATTAATCGGATTGAGGATATGGCGTCATCATTCATTGGAATTGAAATATCTGCGAGATCGGGGTCATAATTTGTATCGGTTAAACAAATTGTTGGAATTCCTAAAGTAATACACTCTTGCAGGTCTGTATATTCTCCGTGTTGATCAATGATGATTACAATATCGGGTACCCCTGTCATATATTTAATCCTGCCCAGATATTTTTGCAAGCGAGATAATTGTCTTTTCAACATAGCTGCATCTCTTTTCGGGAGACGGTTGAGTCTCCCTATTTTTTGTTCCATTCTCAAGTCCCTGAACTTATGAAGTCTTGTTTCTGTAGTGGACCAATTAGTTAACATACCGCCAAGCCATTTTTTATTAACATAATGACACCGGGCCCTTATTGCAGNATATACATATTTTTTAATAAAATATTTCTATTATTTTTATTTATACTTCTCAACTATTGTTATGCACTTTAAAACTAAAAAAAATTCTTCAATTTTTGTAAAAGAATAATAATAAATCAAAAGACGTCTGTCAATCTTATAGAAAAAATATGATTTTTTAAAAATAATTCTTATATTTTTACATGAAAAACAATTGATGAATATTCGTTGATTTTCTTAACTTTCATCAATTTCTTTTATATCTATAAAAAAAAAATCATTAAAAAATCAATGAATTCCACCAATTAATAGTAGTATTTGTCTTTTTGGATTGTAACCAATTAATGTCAAATCAAAATTTGAGCATGACAGCAAATCAGTATGAACTTAACATCTGACTTTTGATTAATATTTTTCATGTTTTATTCATATTATATTCTTTCTAACAAATTAAGTAGTAAAAGAACACCAAAAAATTTATATAATCATATCATGCATGCATTTCTAAAACTCGTTTTATACCGAAAAATATCCACAGAAAATCATTTCCTTGGGGCTTCTATTTTCCATCAAATAGTGGACAGATATTTCTGTCGTTAAATTTGGTGTTGAAAAATGAAAAAAAGTCTCAGTGGTTAATGAAATGGGCAGTCTCCTTATATAAATTTGGCCATGCTCGCTTTATAAACTAGTTTTTGGAGTTAAGTTAGACCCAAGATCCATTTCTTTATATGATATTAGAGCAGGATTTATCTAACTCACACTACTAAAAAAGTTATTATTTTCTCACTGATTTCCCGCTGAAAATATTAAATGACTATTTCCACTGATTATCGATGAAAAAAATAATAGTGTTTTCACATGAAAAAATTATGGAATTTTACACTATTTCAGTGGAAGATTGTTTCCCAACATGCATTTTCCCAGTGAACAAGTTTTGTGAGAAATGAGTGGGAAAATTATGTCTTATAACACAAATTTTTCATTGACTTGCAGTGGGAAAAATCTCTATTTCTAGTATGTTAATGTTGTGCCCCCAAATTAAATTGCCACACACCAAATATTCAGTCCTAGGCGTGAGGTGGGGTGTTGAAAAATGAAAAGAAGTCTCATATCGATGGTTAATGAGATGAGTTGTCTCCTTATATGGACTTGGACAATTTTCCCTTCACAAGCTATTTTTTGGTGTCGAGTTAGATTCGGAATTCATTTCTTAACATTGGTGATAGATATTATCCGTCGCAAAATTTGCAATAAATTCAATTTTCTTTCCGCGAAAATATAATGTTACTCATTCTGTCTCAATTTATATGACACACTTTTTATTTTAGTTGGTCCCAAAAAGAAAGACACATTTCTATATTTAGTAACAATTTAATTTTAAAATACTCATTTCACCCTTAATGATATAATTTATAGTCACACAAATATTTATGACTTGTTGTAGATCACAAGTTTCAAAGGACTTCTCATATTTCTTAAACTTCATATCCAGTTAATGTACATCACATATATTGGGATGAATAGAATAGTAACAAGCACCTAGGTTATATGTTTTTCTGAAATCTGAAATTGCAATGAGAAGTTACATTGTTTGCGAAGCCCATTTCATGGTTGTAAATGATAGAGGAACTGTTCATGGTTGTGTCTGCCTTCACATGTAGTTATCAAATAGATTGAATCATCTCCATCTCTTTCTATTCTCTTCTTTACATTACACCCTCCACTTGAACACTTGTAGTAATTTTTATTTGATTTTGTACAACAGGTAAACATATCATTAATTAGTTGGAAGAACGATCGGAATAAGATAACGCTTAAAGATTTAAGCTTAATTTATACTCAATTAATTTCTTAATTTTTGACCGATGTTTCGACTAAACCCCTTAAAAACTGTATGTGTGAGTCTACCTGCATGTGGCTCATGCCATTTGAGGTGGCCAAGCCCAAGATTCATTAATAGATCCTGTAGTGAAATTGAGATAACTCAACTTCGAAACTTAGCTAATTAGTATAGAAGATAATGTTGTCTGTTGTACCGTTAACAACTATTATATATGAATCTTCTATGTGCATTTTAATATTCATTCAGACCAAGCTACAATTACTTTTTTTTAATACTTTTTCTGTCAAGCTTATTTTCTAAAATTCTTGTATGCAAAGAAATTTTTTATACTGAAAGTATAACAAGCTAATTAATCTCTCAATTTTCCATAATATTTTGTAAAATTTTGGATATTATTTTGACAACTGAAATGAAATTCGCTTTATCACAAGTTTATTGAAATGGTTATAATATCTTATTATGTGAAGCTAAAATACTCCACTTAGAAAGAAATTTCTAGTATCTAAACACATAAAAAATACTTTAAAATACTTAGACATATGTGAAAAGGCTTTTTCTTTTATAATTCAAATTTAAAATATTTAATAAATATATATTGTCATATATTCAAATAGAATTAAAACAAACTACAATTCAAATATTATTTCATTTAGTAGAAACAAATGATAACTCTGCATATGCATCGAGTCGGACAATTTTATTTGGTGTAGCAAGGAAGAAATTCCATATAACAAGTGACTAGCCATAAGGAGAAGTAACACTTGATTAATATCAATATGATTTCAATTTTAATTGGTAGGATAAAATTTACATAATTTTAAAGAAAAAAATTAATTATAATTGTAATTTGATTAAATATTTGCTTTTTAATTTTTTATTTATTTTGTTATTTTAATTTCTCTAATTAATGGGTTTTTTTTTTTTGTTAAATTTAAAAAATATAATTAATTCTCTCTTAATTTCTAAAATTAATAAATATTTTAAAATAATTATTTTAATATATATGATAACTAAAGAAGAACGAAAGGAATACAAATATGGCCATGTTAGAAAGCAAGAATTATGATTGTGAAAAGTGTTTAAGTTATATGATTGTCGGTGTAATAATTCCTATATCATCAGTTTACTTTTACGAGTGGTAAGGTGAAGGAAAATTTTTTAGTTATCAACTAATAATTTTTTACAATTTTTCTTTATATCTCACCCGTCACAGAATTATGTGATAAATAATCTCCTATTTATAATATTATAAGATTAATTTAAACCAGAACTAGAAGCTTTATTCATATATGACTTTTACAAATAAATTCTGACTAGACATGAATTAAATAAATATCAAATATCAAATATCAAATTTCAAATCCTAAATAAACTTGATTCTCTGTCACTTTAAATATTCTTCCAACATAGGTAACATATCTATTTTTAAGATTAAATTCTTTATGTTTTAAAAGATTTGTTATAAATTTTTCAATAATCTGATTGAAAAAACAATTTTTGAAAAGAAAAATTTCTCTTCATTTTTCTTCCCCTCTAAAAGTGAAGTCACGAGAAACTATATACGAGTCAAACCTCGTCATAGTAGCTGAGTGTTTATGCGAAAATTTTATAGGCTTTTGCTATAGTGAGGTGCACCACTACCATATTATCTTGACATTTGATATTTATATCTCATTTAGATGTATAAAAAAAAATTAGTCTAATAATTTTTTTTGTAACAGAAAAAGGAATGTATTTGTTAACCAATTTAACTAAAAAAAATACAAGAGTATGAATGTAAAAGCAAACATCAATAACATTTTCTTATGAAACTATGATCATAACTGGTAGACACTATTTTAATATAATTTTTATTTAATCTTCCTTACTTGAAATTTCTTATGTGCGTAGCGTGTGATGATTATCATAAATATGTTATTATTTATTTTTATTCATAATATATTTGTTATAAAATATTATCATACAATACGTAGTATGAGGCGGTATTAAGTGTAATTTTATATATTTATTAAAAAGTTAATAAATATAAAAAAATTAAAAAAATTAAAAAAATTAAAAAAATTAAAAAAATTAAAAAAATTAATTCTAAAAAAAATTAAGCTGTTATAAGAAATGTTGTTATAATGAAATTTGACTATAGGCGTGAAATTGGCTAGAAGGAATATCTACATTATTAAGAAATATTAAAGATATTAAAATTAATCAAGGTTAAATATTTAATCACAATAAATATATTAAATATTTATTAATATAAATAAGGAAGGAATAAACCTAGATAATAATATGAATACTTTTTTTTTAAAAAAAAATAGAATAATTTTTCAAACATTTTCATCTCTCAATCTATTTGAGACTCATTTATTCTCATTTAGACTAAGGTGAGGACAAAGAAAAGAAACATTTCCGAAGGCAATTAGGGATTCAAGGGCAATCAAATATAGAGCATGTTCACAATCAGGACCACTAAAAAAAAAAATAGGCGGAACTCAAGGCACTCATATATAATTAGAACCGTTTAGCCGTGAGACTTATTCATTAATTTCTTATAAATTTTTTTATGTCCAAATGCTTACTTAGTGATTGTAATTTTTTCAACCTCTAATTGGGCTATTTACCCTACTAATAGTACATTTCAATTCTTGTTGAAGCTTAGTATTTTGTGAAGAACTCTTTGTTAACTTGAAATATTTGGTAGATTTTTAGAACCAAAAATTTGGATTTTGCTTTATGTAATGTATCTTTGAGAATTTCCTTGTACATTATCTGAAATAATTCTTTTTTCAAAATCAAATTAAAAGGTTTTTTGAACACTAATAGATGAAAATTACCATTCTTTTGGAACATGTAATTGTTCCTAGTGTTGGAATGAGGAAACTGTAATTAAGTTTGATATGATAATAAATAATGAAAATCGTTGGACACAATATTTCGTGGAAAACTCTCAAATAAATAGAGGGGAAACGGGGTAGAAGGACCAGTATATAAATATGGGGTCACCTTTACTGCAATTACAAGGAGAAAACACTTGAAAAGGAATAACTCACTAAAGAGGACAATTTCGAGGCTTCTGATATTTGTGGCGGTGTATATGCTTCATAACATGTTAGCACTCTTTTAATTGTAATTTTTGTGGGATTTGTGGATCATATATAAAATAGCTAAAAAGCAAAATGTTCTATTTATAATAGAAGTAAAATAGCTAATAGAAGGGTGGAGAAGCGGAGATCGAGATTTGGGCCAAGGTTTTGTCCTCTTTTTTCAATTTGAACAAGATTTGTCTCTTTTCACGTATTTCCTTCTTTCTACCTAACTTTGTTTACACCTAGCTCTTTAACTTGATCTCTCCAAGTTACCAACTCTCACAAACAGGCCAGATCTAGCATCCTCCTTGAAATGTGCTATACTTTAATTCAGTGACAATAAAATTATAGCTCGAAAGTGGAATTTACTCAAAAATATCATGCATACACATAAATATTGATCGTCATATTGGTGAGGTGGTATGCATGAACTCATCATATATAGTATGTAATTTACCTTAGATTTGTGTTAGTTTTCACCTTCTTCTTGCCATATTCCTCCATTTATGTCATCATCCGGTATCTCAAGAGACAGTCTTTATTCTAAAAGCAACAACATGTCTTTCATTCATCTCGATCATCTCTTTCTTTATGATTCCCACTTTAGATTTTCTATAAAAACATCAAAAACTACATAAAGAATTATACTTAACAATAATTGTAAAAAATATTTAAAATAGATTAAGATAGTAGAAACATGAGCTTGTGATACGACATATCTAATTTAGAGACAGACTAATAGAAGAACTATAAATAAATGATCAAGATCTCTATGAAATATAAAAAATCATTCCATATATAGTATAATCCAAATAATTAAATTGAATTTTTACTAAACTATGACTGACCATCATATTAATTAGCAAATAGAATAGAATGACTACTAAGTAATTCAATTCTTGCCAAGATCTTTTTAGCTTAATGACTTACTCTTTCAAGAGATTAATGTTTGGTGGCCGTGTGGCACAAGGTTCACAATTGGTACTATTTATTTCCTGCGTGGTGGGATTAATTTGTAAAAGAGAATCATTATTGAAGCTGTTATAGGTATAAGGAGAATAATGATCAACAAGAAGATGATCTAGAAATGAAGATGATTCAAAATCTTGAAAATCATAAGTACAATCTTGAGACATATGTGAGTAAAAAAAGGGGAAATTGATATTAGGGTTTCCTTTCTAGGAAGGTGGAGTAGTTCTTTGTGTTTAGACAATAAGACCTAAGAAAGACTTTGCAAGAAAAATTTAGGGTGACTTTTCTTGGTCTTGAGAGAGCTTCCTCACATTTTCCAAGTAGGATATATGGAGTTTCCAATTTTAAATCTGCTTCACTAATGGCAATTTGAGGGATTTAGTTCAGTCGTTGTCACTGGCTTCCAATTTTAGTTATGATCATACGTCCTTGCATACGTCAATACACCTAAACTTTGGAAATAAACTGTTCTTTTCCTTATTGTGGAACAAAGGTGCATTAACTAGTAGAAGGGATAACTAAATTTTGTCAAATATATCCAAAATACAAAAATATCATTCTCTCCCATCTTTTACTTTGATTTTATATTTATCTAAAAGACACTCATAATTAAAAATCAATTAATTAATAAATAAAGAAAAAGTTAATAATTAAAATTAATAAATATAAAAAAATTTTTTTAATTTTTTTATTTATTTTGGTTTTTTTTGTTTTTTAAATTTTATAAAATTGTTAATAATTTTCCCATTTTAATATGAAAAGAGGAATTTATTGCCATCACAGAAATATAGGTTAATCAGTTCCAGTGATAGAGATGTTTTTCCTTTATCATAATTAAATATTATATTAGCTAGCTTTCACATTTAATTAAACTATAGTAAATTAAAATTTCAATTGACACTTGAACAAGTAAAAATAGACCTGTACAGGTCAATGCATCTTTCTACGTATATGTCAATTATCAACCGATAAAGAAATAAATCCCAATAATAAAATGAGTGTGTTCGGTGCGAAGAGAATATTTTTAAAAGAACACAAATAACAATTATATAATTGAAAAATTGATAATTTAAATAAAGAAATATTTAAAATTTGAATTTTAAAAATATTTGTATATAATGAATAAATACATGGATGGTGGCGAAGGAGGAGGAGTGAGATGGGGTGTATCGGAATAGAAAAGACATATTAATGTAGAATGACACTTATAAACTTATTTTGGCTACTTTCATTAAAAAAGTCATTTTACTTATTTTTTTAAAAAAATTATTTTCTTAAAAAAATATTAATAAAAAATTTAAACTAATCGAATCTAAAAAATATATATATATTTTCGTTCATACCAAATACTTCCATCTCAACCCATCAAGTTGCATGACAATATACGTTTAATTGACCTATATTTGAGGATGACCACAGCTCTAAATAAGAGTTGTCAAACAAATATTAAAAGCATTCTAATATATTAGTGAGCAAATTATAAAACAGAAAAAGAATTGTCTTTCTATTCATACATATAATCATAATTAGTAAGAATTTGACACGTGTTTTTATTTACAATTTTGATCAAAAACCATGTAGAGTAATTTTTTTTTTTTTTTTTTTTTTTGTCAAATCAAATTTTGATCATGACTACAAAATATATTCCTCTTTTCACACCCTTTATTTCTTAGCAGAAAAGAAGGAAAGACTTACTACTAGAATACCCTTTTTAACTATTTGTCTTATTAATGCACTGTATATATAATTGCCGTCAAGAAGCAAATCAGTAGTAATTTTTGCTCAATTACGAAAGTTTTTTTTACAACGTAATTTTAGAAGTATTATTTCTTTTATCTTTTTTATTTTGCACGTCATTCTACTTCAGTTATATTTCTCTCAACTTCACACTCCTTTTTGCCAAGTTTAACTCGGAGGAAACGACCAAGGAAAAAATTTCATTTTTAACTCAATCACAAAATTTCCTTTTTCAACATAATTCTCAAAGTATTTTTTTTATCTCTTTTATTTTGCACATCATTTTGCTTCCATTATGTTTCTCTCCAACTTCACGCCTTTTTTTCCCAGCTTAACTCAGACAATTTATTTAAAGTTCACATCTAATTTCCATTTACGAAATGACGTCATAACATTTTGAATGGAATCAATATTCATTTCTAATTTAAGTGACTCTAGCATGACCTCTTTCAGTGCCATTACGCCAGGTCGACGTACAACAACAATTGAAAATTATAGTACAAAAGAGTTATGACGATCAAATACAATCTTGTTAATTAACAAAATATTCAGCTTAAATCGATTGTACATCATGCAAAGAGAGTATTGAATTTTCAAAAGTCAATCAAGTTTGAGAAAATTCTAATGACTTTCATGTATTAGAAGCGTAAAAGAGAATTATGTGTACATCTAGAAATATGGAGCCCATTTCTTATTTCTAAAAGCTTATTAGTTCAGCTTTTTTAAATTCTTTTTAAAGTACCATATACACTTTCTTTTCTTTTCTTAAATTAGTGTAATATCTAATTTAATTGCTTTATCTTGCTATTCCTTCACTTTAATAATATATTTTCTATTTGTAATATTTTAAAAGTCTAAATATTTAAGACTTTAAAAATACAAAAATTAAAAAATCAATTATATATATATATATATATATATTACCTTACTTTTGTTCTAATAAATGTAAAAAATAAATTACTGTGATAAAAAATAGTATATTAAATTTAAGATAAAAGAATAAATAAGGATAATTCAATTAAATTGTTGTTTTTAAAAAAATTTTTCAAGCATAAAATATTACATGGTAAATAGAATGAACCGGATGAAATACTTAAAATTAAGTAAAGTAGAATTGTTCATTATGTTTTAAAATAACAGCTCTTGATTTAAATAGATGATCAAGTTTGTACTTTGTTTCATTTTAAACATGTGAAAGTAATTTAAATATTTAAAATAATGTAAGTTTGAATTAGTCTTGAAGTTATTAATTAAGTTTGATTTTAGAAGAATAAGCATTTTTAAGTTCAGATTTAAGTATATTGATAATAAATTATCTTTATACTTTAAATAAATCAAATCAAATTTAATTAATTATAATAAATTACTTACTTTATTTTTAAGTTGTCAATTAATGTTTAATATTATTATTCTTTTTATCTAAACAAGAATGGAAAAGAATTTCTTTTTGAAGCAAGCTATCTATTTAAAAAATATTAGTAAATCCTATAAAAATATTATATTTGATAAATTTGAGTTTTCTAATATTTATTTTTGTAGCAAAAATTAATGAAATAAAAATTTGAATATAACTTATTTAGCAATTAGAGAAGTAAATGAATTTTGTTTTTCTTGTAAGTACTTAATTTTTTGATAAATAAAATTACTTAATTACCGAGAAAAGAAAGTAAATAAATTTAAGTGGATTACAATTTAGAAAAAGATAGAAAAAATAACAAATGCATAATTATAATATGAAAAATTACATAACCAATTAGGATTGATAAGAACAAATTTTAAAATAAAGGTTCACAATTGTTATATAATTCTATTAAATCTAACAAATAAGTTATCTTTGAACTCTAATAAACTTATTCCTTTATGTAAATACAAATTAAATATTAAATTTCAAGTGTTTTACAACTTAAAAAATGAATGTTCCCATAATTGATGTCAATAATTCTGAAATGTTTTGAGTTAAATTATTTTATTATGATATTTTATTTATGTTAATGGTTTGATCGGGACAAATAAATTAACGGTCAATATACTATATAATATTTTTGTGAGCAACTTTTTAATTTTTTTAATTTTTTTAATTTTTTTAATTTTTTTAATTTTTTTAATTTTTTTATATAAAATTAATTTAAAATTTATAATCGGTTATATTAGACCTTGGTCTTACGGACCTTAGAATTACCTAGTCTATTATATAAAAGAGACAAGTTAGAAAGACCAAGGGTAATATTGAAATTTTATCTAACTCATAAATGCTTTAATTATCCTATTATATAGAAGAGCCAAGTTGGAAGGATCAAAGGGTAACATTGAAATTTCATATCTAACTCATAAATGGTTTACAAACACATGTTAAAAGTTAAAACTTGATTTTCTTTTATAAAAAGTATAAAAATATTAGAATGTTCCATTTTTCTTGATTTGTTCTTCTCTTTTTCTATTGAATTTATTTATTACTTTTTTTATTTTTATCTTAACTCTGTTGTATATTTAATTCTCCATTATCTTCCTTCTTTCATTAATAATGGCTAGATATTTCTTCCCTTAACATAATGACAGTAGCTATGAAGTAGTTGTACAAAAAATTAATTTAAATTGTCATGTATGATATATTTCGTCTTTATCTTATTTCTCACCAATTATATTTAAACCGCGTGTGATAAGCTGATTGATAATTATATTTTATTGAGTTTGTTCATTTTTAAATCATGTAGCTATCATAATCAAGAACTTTTTTAATATAGACTCAATCCCATAAAAATTAAAATGTTCTGGTATTATCAACATACTATTTATATTTTATTTTCTTTACTTTTTTAAAGAATTTTTACTTTTTTTAATTATTTGTTATTCAAATTTTAATAATTAAAAAAACAAAAAAAACATGTAATTTAATTAAAATACAAAAATAAACACATAATTAAAAATATTTTTAAAATTCAAAGCTTCTAAAATTTATTTTGGTCCAAAATTATTGTCATAAACTTGTACTAACAAATATATAAAATGTATTAAGATTAATCTATATGTCGTATACGGAATTATATTATACGAAAGTTGATTCCTTATTTGAAATTTAGTGAACTATATAAAATATAATTATTAACGAGTTAATTTTAAAATTTTAAAATAGGAATTAAATTGTGATTGATATTTAATTTAAAAATTATAAGCAGAAATAAGAAGTATGGTAGAATCGAACTAAAATAAAAATAGTGATATGTTTACGTTCATACTTAGAGAAAATAATTTAGTTAGTGTTTAAATCAAATATATTGAGATTCGCTCATAGGTAGTAAGTTGAATTTGCAAATACAATATGCTTTATTTTATATTTCTTCGTATCTGAGATAATGAATACATACAAAAATAAATGAATTTTCTTTTGAATCGTGAACATAAGCCCGATCATTACAATTGACCTTGAATTTCGGAAAAATCATGACCATATCATAATCACCACCGGTTCCACAATTTTTGATCGCGTTAACACACGAATATTATTGAAATCTACAAAAATAGTCATAACATGAATGTGATGGCTATGATCATATAGTTGCACAAAGAGCAATTCAAATTGTACTGTACTATATATTTTGATCTCTTACCAATTATCTCTAAACATGTGCAATATAATTAATAATTATATTTTTGTTTGGTCTATTCTTTTCATATCATGTAGCTATATTTGAGAATTTTTTTTATTTTTTTTATTTTTTTTATTTTTTTTATTTTTTTTATTTTTTTTATTTTTTTTATTTTTTTTAATGTTTTATTTTTTTTATTTTTTTTATTTTTTTTATTTTTTTTATGTTTTAAAAAATTGTTTAATTGTTTAAATTTCTCTAAATATATTTCTAAAATTCAAAGCTTCTAAAATTATATCTTAATCCAAAAAATATTGTAAATAAACTTGTACTAACAAATATAAAATTTAAAAAACAAAAAAAACCAAAATAAATAAAAAAATTAAAAAAATTAAAAAAATTAAAAAAATTTCTTATTTTTTTTATTTTTTTTATTTTTTTTGTTTTTTGAATTTTTGAATTAAGTTTAAAATTTTAAAATATGACTTTAGATTGTGATTATATTTGGTTACAAATTATAATAGAATAAAAAGTATGATGGAATTGAACTAAATTGGAAACAAGCGATATGTTTACATTCATACTTAGAGGAAATAATTTAGTTAAGATTAAATCAAATATATTAAGACTCATATACGGTAAGTTAGTTTGCAAATAAATATATTTTATTTTTGTGATTTTTTTCATAATATAAATAATGAATACATACATGGATAAATGAATTTCACCCCAGAAGGTTGAACATAAGCTGATCAATACAATTGACCTCCAATTTTAGAAAAATCACCACCATATAAATGATCACCACCAGTTACATAATTTTTGTTACGTAAACACAAGTATCATTGGAATCTATAAAATTTGTAGGATAAATTTTACGTAAATATGTAGAAAGACATATCATAGTCATAATCTCCTTATGGATAATACCATTTATATCGATATATGTTTTATGTTTAAAATTTTTTTCTAAACCCGTTGAGTCTTTCTTTTCTCCAATTAATTGAATTCTATTTAACTCTTAATTATTCGGGCACAATAAAAGGCCCATAATTTAATTAACAAAGATTTCTATTATAAAAATTAATTCAAAATATAAGATTAATCTAGATAATAAATTACAAAGTATTCTATTAAATTCGTAATTGCACTACTCAATTCAATTTTTGCAATTCTTTCATTAAACCTTATTTAACTTTCCATTTTAAGATTTAGATACTAATCGATCAAATTAACTACGTGCTTAATTTATTAATTATTTTTTATATTTTTTGCTTAGTTTATTTTATGTCTAATGGGTGTCCTATAATTATTTCGGAAGGCTTATCCGGTGTCATCTTAAATTGTGAACATAATCTTTATAACTTATAAACCGTCAATTTAATCTTCCTTGTATAAACTAAACTTTATGCCTATGATAAGAGCATTATAACAAATGAAGAACGAAATATTAACCTTAGGCAGCGTGTTTTCGATTAAAAATAAAATGGGTGTTAATTATATGTAAACACATAATTAATAGCACATTCTAATATATTCTTTAATTGAATATTATATATTATACAGTAACAAATTATATGTACAAAAATAAAATATGTAATAATACAAATTGGCCTAGCTCATCTAGTATTATATGCAAGTGAAGAGTTAGGACAACTAAAGGGCAATATTATCAACTAACAAAATATCGACTTAAAATAATTGTACATCATGCGAGAACAATATTGAATTTTCAAAAGAATCAATTAAGTTTCAAAAATGTCATGACCCAAGTGGCCGTAATTGGCACTCACACCTAATCTAATGGCAAACCGTTTGTGTCTCAACTAATCCATCCAAATGCAACATTCATGCTAATAACATAAATACTCATGAATCGATAGCAGAAGTCTTATAATAAGAAAAGAAAATATTCACGGAACTATCTATTACAACTCGAAGGCGAAAGTCAGCATGCAATAGACTAAGCTGAATAGATCTAAGAGTAATAAAACAAGCAAAGCAGTAAAATCAATGTGCAAAATTCAAAGTTTATCAAATAAAAAGGTCGGTGGCAACTTTGAGTAGGAATCATCTCACCCTCGGATTGAGCTTCATTGCCAGCGTAGAGATGAGATTAAATTGAAACTTCACGGGTCAAGAATCTTCTATCAATAAAAAGTGCAGAATAACATCAAATTACAACCACTATGTCTTGATAGGCATGCGTGACCTTACATAATAACAAGTATACATGGTAATTTGATAAACATACGATAATGAAACATACAACCATTTCTCAAAACCTCATTTTGATGTAAGTCAATTCGGGGTTGAAAGGCTGATGCTCACTTGATTAGGCCTGTTGATGTTAGGATATATTATTAACCATGCCGGTTTTAGCATAGTATTATGTTTGATTTTGTAAGACTTTTATTTTATTCATTGGATTGATAAAGTCTTGTTTTAAATAGATCATTTTTGCATGTGCGTCCTTTACTTATATAGTAGATGATTTGGTGTATAGAGTTTAGCTTATACACGAGAAGATTAAATAATCAATTCTTATAAGTAAAGTTTATATATGTTCACAATCTAAGATAAAAAATTGGGCCAATTCATCGGTATCATTGTAGCACATATTAAATGCTAATTTATTTTGATTATGGAATGGTATTATTCCAACTTCTTGTGCTAGTACATTTTGTATGTATTAGACAGGACAAGTAGAGAAAAAATATTTTTATCGCTTAGTAAAAATAAATTCTCTAGATCATTAAATGTACTTATATTCTTAATTTGATATAATTATTATGATCAATGTCATTTATTTATTGTTTTGATCTATTAAAGGGTGATACTCTTTCGCGAAGAGTTAAAATGTTCGATGGGTGGATATGATGATGACAAATGATATTTGTGAAATAATAGTTAGTAGTTGATGGAATCCATGTCTCGACCTTGAGATTGATGATACTCCTTTTATGATTGCTTATAAGATTTCATGTAGAAAATCCTGCGGGTGGATTCGTGTCAGTCACGTAAATAAGTTCAGCTGATTAGAATAAAGTTAAATTGATCAATGAATAAATGATCGGAAATTTAATTCGATTGGTTGGTATCTGTAATCTTATCATGGGGAGTTAAATAAGAATTTAATGATTGATTTTGAAATTATCGAGGAGTGCATTGCAATTTTTAGTGAAATAATTTGCAATTTTATTATGGTAGAGTTAATTCATTCCATTATTTCAAATTAATACCATAATTGAAAGCCTCGCCTAATTAAATTTATTGTCCACCTTATGCACGATTAATTAAAAAACTTGAAAAAGAAAGAAACTTTGTTTCTTGAAGTAGTAAAAATCCTACAAGATTTTGAAACAACTTCACAAAAGGTAAGTAGTACACGTTTTGGGTTTCATACCCTTTAAAAGCGTGTGAATATACCAAGGAAAGTAGGAATCTATGCGTTTTGAGATTTAGGGTTTTACACCATAAAAGCGTGATTATAAATGGGAGCTTTTTCCCCCTTGAAAATATTATCTTTTCTGAAACGTGCCACACAAGTATTTTCTACTCGGAGATTATCCAAGGCTATAGTAGAAGGTGCAGGGCCGGAGAGCGAGTGGGCGTTTGTGTGAAAGCTTCCAAGATGTTAGTATTTAGAATCTAATTCGTTATTGTTATCTAGTGATTCATGTAAGGTCGTTGATCCAATTTATGCTTGCTTTACATTGCGCATGTTCTAACAATTGGCATCAAGAGCTAACTTCATCTACCTAGATAATTTGGAAAATTCATGAAAAAAATTGGTATGTATATTGTCTTTTTTGCATGAATACACGAATCATATCATAGATGAAAGCTTGAGTGTTTTAATGATTTTTGTATTTGAAAAATTATTTTATAAACAATTTATGATATGTTCTATGAAGCAAAAAAATTAATTTGCTAAGGTCGGCGCGGCCTTAGCTACTTAAGTCAGCGCCGCGCGTAGCCTTCTTAGGTTTGGTCGGTATTGGATTTTTTTAGTTTTGACGAACTACGATTGACACAAATTTGAGTCGGTTCATCGGAAACGACCCAGTAATACCCAATGCTATGCTATGACTAACGTCATTTTTGGCCATTAGTCGTTTTGATGGGTTTTGGGCATTTCTATTTTCTAAAAATTAAAATTGAGAAAAATTAGTTTCTTACGACCGGTGTTGTTAGGGTTCAATCCTTATGATCTCCATTGATATGTAACAGTAATGTAATGAGTTTACATGTTGACATTGATCTTCTTTCCTCATCGGATGATTCATTACGAAATTCTTGTGTTTGCTTGTCTCCTATTGTTGAAGCTTGTATTAACTCTCCAAATGAGTTACATGTTGGTTCAATGGAATAAAGATTTATATTATTGGATAATTACCTATCTTAAATATGCGGTTTACTCCCCAAATTGAGTTAGTTACATTTTTTTGATTTATAGGGTAAGCTTATCTGTCATAACTCATATAGTTTGCATGAATGGTTGTGCAAAATTTTCCTATCGAATCTAGCTATTCAATATGCATGGTTGTATGTGCTATGTGTTTACATGAATTTAAATATTCTTCTAGCATGTAATGATCTATTTAATGTTTTTTCTACCTCCCAGATTAATAATGACTTCGTTCAATCCTCTCACCTCTATTTTAAAAGAAAACAAATTAGAGGCCCCGAGATTATGTTGGCCCGAAAAGAAATACGGATATTCTCTTAAGCTACAACTGAATGGTATAATTTTTGTGTTGGTTGAGATGTGCGAAAACCTGGAACCGTACCATGATTAAATAAAGCCGTGAAAATGAATAAACAGTAAGATATTATGATATTTTCTTGCCTCAGCCTTGGAATGTTTTGCAACATCGGCCTTCGGCCTATGGAATGCGCTTATGATATTCTTAAAAGTCTCGAGATGTTTGGTGAGCATAATTGATGCACCAAAGCGGAGACAACCATGAAAGCCCTTTTAAACACAAAAATGGTGAAGAATGCGTCCAAGTAAGGGATCATGTTCTTAAAATGATTAGTCTTCTTAATGAGCTAAATCCTTGGAGCTAAAATTGATGAGAATCTCAAGTTGAGATGATCTGCGAATTTACGACATTTTAATTCGGCTTGAACTACTAACATGAAAAAGATGGATCTATCTCTAGCGAAATTGTTGAATGGCGGCTGACGAGTACACGAGTCTGTTATCAAACAAACTCCTGTAGTGGCATTGAATGTTGAGAGAGATCCTTCTTCTTCGACGAAAGATGGACGGAAAAAGAAGAGACCTCACAAAGCATATGGATTTGCAAATGGTGGTGTGTAGCTGGCGAAAGTCAAGTGCTATCATTCACGCGAAGCTGAACATCACAAGAAGCAATATCATGAATACCTAAGCTAAATTAAACAAGCAAGGTAATTCTTCTTACTTAAATGTCATTGAAACTTGTTTAGCGACTATTTCTACGATGCTATAATTTGTAGATTTAGGAGCCACTTAATCATGTTTGCATTTCTTTGCGGGGTTTCGGGAAATGCGACGGCTAAGTGAGAATGAAGTTTGCGTTTTCAAGCAATGGTGAACCGACACCGACTTTAGCTTTAGGGAGGTATTAGTATTTCTTTCAATAGTTCTAGAGTTTATATTTAAAAGATGTTCTCTATGTACCTTCTATTAGAAATTTGCTTTCAATTTCAAAATTGATGGATGCTGGTTATAGCCTATTTATTTTAGTAATAATTATGCTATTATCAAATTTAACAAGCATTTATCTATACGCTTCTAGAGTGCATGATCTATTTGTGCTTGAAACACCCCTAATTTGCTACAATCAAAGGAACTAAACAACATTAATCTCATAAAAAAAAGGTGTTTACGGGTGGAGTCAAACTTACTTATGGCAGTTGCGTCTAGGTCATATAAATCTAAATAAAATTTCAAGGTTGGTCTACGTGGACTTTGAGTTCATTGAAAGTGGAGGCACTGCCAACTTTATGAATCCTGTTTTAGAAGGAAAAATGACTAAGAGACCTTTTTCTTCTAAAGGAAATAGAGCTAAAGATAAGTTGAGAAATTAATTCACTCGATTTGTGTGGTCCTATGAATATACAAGCAAGAGGTGGTTTGAATATTTTGTGACCTTCGCGGATGACTACTCTAAATATGGATATGTTTATTTTGTTGTCAGTAAATCTGAATGCTTTGACAAGTTCAAAGAATTTAAGCGAGAAACGAAAAGCGACATGATAAACATATTAAATCATTACGATATGATCGTGGTGGTGAATATCTTGTTGCCAAATTCATTAAATACTTCTTGGATTGTGAAATTACATCCCAATTATACGCTCGGGGAACACCTGACAAAATGGTGGCGGAGAGAAGAAACATAACTCTTTTTGGAAGGTAAGATCCAATCTTGAGTTATTCGGATTTGCCTTAACTGCTTTTTGAGGATATGCATTAGACCACGACAAACTATCTGTTGAACTTGGTTCCTTCCAAATCGGTACCTTTAACTCCAATAGAATTTTGGGTAGACGAAAACCTAGTCTAAGACACATTGGGTTATGGGGTTTTGACCTGTGCTAAAGGGAAAAGCTGATAAGTTGGAATCAGGACAGAAGTATGTGTGTTCATTGGATATCCAAAAGTGACGAAAGGTGGTTTATTTTTATGTCATAAAAGAAAAGAAAGTCATTACTATAACAAATTCCAAGTTTCTGGAAGAGGACTATTTAATAAACCGTATTAGAAAGTAAATTCTCTTTCTGAGGGAATTGAACAATGGAATAACAAATAATGTATCCCAAGAACAAATTACACAAGCAAGTATTGACATACCACTCCATTATCGTAGTGGGAGAGATGTCAATAGAAAACAGGAGGCACAAGTGCAAGGTCGGACATCTAGCTACCTCGAGATAGTGGGAGCGATATTGACCGGCTTGCACTTGGCTAGTATTTATTGCTTGGGAAAGAAGTTCGTGATAATCGCGGGATTTAGTTTAGAAAGTGATGTTGGTTCACGCAAGATCGGATTAATGATCTTGTGGTAAGTCATCATAGTGGGAAAGTTATTGAAAACCCCATTCGGTTTGTGCCCTTGGGAGAATCTTATGATAAAATCCTACGAGCCTAATACATAACCCTTGAATTACGCAAGCACTACAAGATATAGATCTTGAAAAATGGATAGTCGCTATGAAATACGAAATGGAGTCTATGTACTTCAATCAAGTCACAGGATCTTGTAGGAGCCACTGCCAGTCAAACCCATTGGGTTTGTAGATGGATCTATAAGAAAAAGAGGGTGAATGGAGAGGTGCGAGACTTTTAAAGAAAGCTAGGCTTGTTGCAAAAGAGGTTTTACTCAAGAAGAAGAAATTGATTTTGAAAACCTTTTCTTGGTAGCCATGCTTAAATCCATCAAATTCTCTTATCCATTCTTTGCTCATTATGATTATGAGATCTGGTAGATGGATGTCAAGATGGCTTTTCTTAATGGAAGTCTTGATGAGTGCATATATATGGCATAACCCGGAGGGTTTCGTGGAAAGTGGCAATGAGCACCGTTTTGTAAGATGAAAAGATTCATTTATAGGTTGAAACAGGTATCAGGCATGAAACACTTGTTTTGACTGTCCGATTAAGACTTTTGGTTTTGATCAATGTGAAGCGAGTCATGCATATAAAAGTGGGAGGGGAGATAAGTAGAGTTTTTGATTCTATATGTGGATGACATTTTACTCATAAAAATAATGTGAACATGTTGAAATCGGTCAAGAGTGGATGTCCTCGCGTTTTGATATGAAAGACTTGGGTGAAGCGACTCATATCCTTGGGATCAAGCTCATGCAAGATCGCAAGCAAAGGATATTAGACTTGTCTCAAGCACTTTATATTGATACGATTCTTACCAGGTTTAGCATGCAAAATTCCAAAAAGGGATTTCTTTCTTTTAGACATGAAATTTCTCTATCGAGATGGATCTCTCCATGGTGATGAGATAGAGAGGATGGTGATCCCCTATGCTCGTTTGTTGGGAGTCTCATGTATGCTAGGTATGTACCTGGAGCGACATTTGCTTTGTTGTTGGCATGGATTTAGTAGATATTGGTCTAATCACGGGAATGAATATTGGCTGAGTTAAGCTTATAATCAAGTATTTGAAAAGGACTAGGGATTATGTGGTTTTCACTCGGAGATGCGGAACCCGTAGGGTACTGATTTAGATTTTTAGTCGATAGAGATTCTAGAAAATCTACCTTAGGATATGTGTTTACTTTAGGAGGTGAGCCATAAGTTGGAGGATTTTCAAGCAATCGTATGTTCTTGATTCCACCATGGAAGGCCAGGTGTAGGCTTTGTCTCTAAGGCAACTAAGTGTTGTTTGGCCCGGAACATTCTAAAAAAGAGCTTGGAGTGATTCCTTCGGTGAAGGCACCAATTACATTTTATTGTAATAATAGTGAGTGCGGTTGCAAACTCAAAGGAACCACGAAGCCAAAAGAACCAAGACATTGAGAGAAAATATCACTTGGACATAACTCAAAGAGGAGATGTATGATCACGGGAAATAATATAGGTCACAGTGATACGCTTTAAAACTTAAATTAGTCGTGTTGTCTAAGCTATTTGATACATTTTCATGTGATTTTATAAAAGTGAAGATATGTGCTAACCAACATGATTAGCTTTGTTTTTGTAGGTTTTTGATGACTTTTGAGGAGCTAATTCATGAGTTGGTGAAGTAGGAAGCAGACGGAATAAACACGCAACGTCGGCAAGGGAGGCCCAAAATAGCCCACTGTGGCGTCGGCAACGTGCCACGGCGAGTGTTTGCCCAGACAGCCCCTGCTTAGCGTTGGCAGCGTCTGCAGCTTGAAATTGGATCCGCGACCGAGAGGTACAGCGCGCAGCCGGCGTGCCACGCGCCAACGCAGTCTTCTTAGGGGCCAATTTCGGCATTCCAGCCTCCCACGTTTGAGCCGTGTCACGGAGTCTGGTGTCGGGACAGAATTCCCTGCTATTATAAATAGCACACTTAGGTTTATTTCGAGATATTACGACTTGGTGGGCAAACGTGGGTTACGAGGCGGTTTTGAGGACGAAAATTCTTAGGGTTTCTCTATCCCTTTCTTCTTTCCTTTCAATTGTTTGCATGATTTCCATTCATTTAACGATGTTCAATCCACAAATGGTGGCTAATTCTCTTTCTTCTGAGGTTATGAACTATTGCTGTTAAAATGTAATTGTTGAATTCTTTGGTTTATTTTATCTTTTCTTCCATGGTTGTTCTATTTTAATTCTTGTTCTTACTACGTTAATATCTGGCCAATGTTAATGTAAATCCAAAAATCCTAGGTTTCACCAGAGAACAAGAAAAGCTTGGAAAGTTGTGAATTAATAGGATATGATCTGTTCTTTGTTTGGGAAAATTGGGAATTGATTTATCTTCGGGATAGAAATATACTTGAAAGTCGTATTAGTTATGTGTGGAATCGGTTTTGTATAGCTAGAACTTGAATTTCTTCTTATCACGTAAATGTAGGTGGAAGGTTCATGATTCTTTAAGTTGGAGTTAAATACGAGTTTTAATCATAGACATAAGTTAGGCCTTAGGAGAAAAAGATAAACCATGTACATCAATAGTTAGTTTGTTTACATGTTCTTTGTAGCCTCGGCATGCTCACATTCATAGTTCGGGACTCAATTGTATAGATAAAGTAGTTTAGCATAAAAATATTTTCCAAAATACACAAACTTTTCTTTGCTGTTGTCTTCACATTGTTGTAGTGGTAGTAAATTAACACTTGAAAAGGTTTCACCGTAGAATTCTACATTCATGTGGGTTCGACATTCAAGTTCTTAAAAAGAGCCACTATATTACTTATGCGACCCGTACACTTGCGGGCTCATCAAGTTTTAGGCGTCGTTAGGGGACGGGCAATTGATAAAATTTTCCTAAGTGTTAGTTAGAATTCTATATAGCGTTGACAACGTGTTTCTTTATTAATTATCATTTATTTTTAATATTTTTGATTGTTTTTGAATACCCTTCTTGACATGACATCTTGGAACGCAAATGGTTTAAATGGTGAATATTCATATTTTGTGAACCTTTACAGGTTTCGGAGGACACTACTAGTGGCAACACGTAACACGTGTAACATATGTGGTGGTCAAGATGACCATTGGAATGGCTGTCCGAATGCATACTCCACTTTCCCCAGAGCCCCTCTTTTATGATAAAATCATTGTTTTTGATGAATATAGGCATGCGAAAAGTGAGGACTTGGGGCGCTGGGCTGGAGTTAGGAGCA
Organism: Datura stramonium; assembly: GCA_018107945.1. Classification (NCBI taxonomy): domain Eukaryota; kingdom Viridiplantae; phylum Streptophyta; class Magnoliopsida; order Solanales; family Solanaceae; genus Datura; species Datura stramonium. Next base: position 126,835 of record JACEIK010003018.1, read on the forward strand.
TCTTTGAAACAACTCCCCTTGGCTTGATGAGGAAATGATGAAGGAGGCAATAGACATTGATAAGTCGGGAAGAGGAGAATGCGAGGCTCTAAAAATAATGAGCGTTAAATTCCACGGAGATGGTTGCGAAATTTGAAGCTTGTGATAAATTGCAAGTGCCGGTTTAGGCGATATTCAAGAGGAATTACAAGAGGAAGAAAAGGGTGAATTTTCCCGGATGAGCGGAGCATTTAGAACATGAGTGTCCTCGTGATGAGCTCATACTTAAAGAAAATTCGTTCAAGGAGAAGAGATGGAGTATACCCCATTTGAAACTCTTTGGAGAGATAGATGTTGATGCGAAGGAGAGGTATACAAGTAAGGGTCAATTGCATTGCGGTTCGGAATTAAGGTGCATTGGACCTCCCACTTTCGAGAAGAGCATTTTCTACCTTAAGTTTGGTTGTGAAATAGAAATAGAGTCTTGGGGGCTTATGGAGAAATGTCAAGAGGAGGACCAAGGCCCATATATTCTGAAATTTGTGAATTATAATAGAAAAAATGACTTCACTTACGGGAGGACCAATAAGCGTCAAGGCGACATCTATTGCTTGGTCACTTACAATTTTCACCACCACCTAGGAGCATAAAGAAAATTAGAGAAGAAATTAGGGGTGAGATCATATCCTCAAGGCGGAGAACGGTGAAACATGATACGTCGTACCGCGACGTAAGAACTTTGGCGGAGGCAACAAAGGTACCATAGGTACCATTTTAAATTCTTGTATTTTGTTGATTTTATTTATTTTTCATCTTTTGTTGTTTTGGTGGAAATTTAAGCATAGATGGGGGGAGTGCAGTACCGTGAAGGAGGAAAATTTAACAAGCGTGGAAGAAAAAAGATGTGGGGTTGAACACCCACTCGTTGCAAATTTGAGCGAAAGCATGTTGTTGGCTAGGCCTAAAGGCCTCGGGAGTATTTCTCACCCTTTTTAAATATTAATTTGATGCTATGAGGACATAACATGATTTAAGTGTGGGGTGGGGGAAATTTCAAAAAAAAATAAAAAATAAAATAAAATTACGTGGCAATAACAAATTTTTGGTGAATATAATGCTTGTGAAAAAAAAAAAATGGAGAAATTTGAAATATGTTTATGAGTCAAGCATGAATTCATCACCCAGATTGATTTTTTCGGTTCTTTTGACGGGGTTTTGAGCCGAAATAAAAATTTTATTTTTTATTTTTATTTGTCTGTATATAATGTTTTAGTCGTAGTTAGGGGCGTTTTCCGTGATGGATGGATGACGACCGTCTTAGAAGGAGTAGTCAATAGGTTTGGTTTTGAACTCATAGCTAATGGATGCTTGATATTCTTATTATGTGCTATATATGATTGTAAGAGGCAAGTATATGTAGTGTTGAAGCATGTAAGTGTATAACTTTGTTTGAGACACTTAGGCTCTTGAATTTGACTCGATATGATTGAAACTTAATTTTAAATTCTTGCGATTAGCTGAGTAAGGATCTGCTGAATGTGTCTTGAATTGAGCATGTGCCATGAGTGTAAGGTTTTAGTATTACAGGACATGGAGTGTCTAGAACTTGTCTAGTGTGTTTATAAAACAAAATGAAGGATGGAAATTGTAGGAGATGATTTAGGCATTTCTTTGAATGAACCTAATCTTTATCCCTCGTTTACCTACCTTGAAATATTAATCCTAGTTAGCCCCAGTAGACATAGCCTATTCTTTGTTGCAACATAAAAGCAATCCCTTTTATTTCATTAGCCTTGAATTTGATCCAAAGCTCCTAAGCGCTCAAAAGAGAAAAATCCGAAAGAGGAAGGAGTAGGAAGAATGAAAAGAAAGGAAAGTGGAAGCTGTAAAAAGTGAGAAGGTCAAGGTGCACTTGGGTAAAAATGGTTGATTATTAGTAAGGAGCAAGAAAACAAATGAATGAAATAATTTATACAACTCCTTACTAATAGCTAAAAAGTGCCCTAAAGAAATGGGGGAGCAAAGAGGAAAAGAAATAAAACTACCAGGATAAAGGGTGAAGTAAGGGAAGGAAAGTTCGCAATGAGGGCGTGATGTATTGAAAGCGCTTAGGGAAGATAGTCACTATTACGGTCACAATAGTACCTACACACAGTACATGACAACCTAAAGTCCTACTTGATCTTATATTCGTACATCCTCAAATTAGTGGAGTAAAACACTAAGGGCAAGCATATGATTATTCATGGTGCATGAATTCTTTGTGAGTGAGTGAAATTCTATTTATGTACCCACACATGTTGTGATATAAAAAGTGTTTTTTGCGTGTGAAATTGGGTAACTCTCTTTCAGAGTGAGGGCATGTTTAATGAAGAACATAGTTCATGTGGGATCTCTTAATCGGGTGATTTGCATGAGTTTGCAAAAATTGAGAGTCGACTCTTGAGGTTAGAAGTCCTAACATAGTTGTATTTCATTTCATTGATCAAATCGTGCATGCTTTATTTTTAGCTTGTTATCTTAAATAATCATCATAGCCGTAATTTGAATTATCTTGCTAGATTAGTTATGTGAGTTTTCAATTACATGAGGTGTAAAAAGGTTGTTCGAGGGCGAACAAGATTTTAAGTGTGGGGTTGTGATCAGGAAAATAATATAGATCATTGATACACTTTAAAACTTAAATTGATAGGTATTTATGCAAGCTATTTGATACATTTTCATGTGATTTTTATATAAAAGTGAAGATATGTGCTAACCAACATGATTAGCTTTGTTTTGTAGGTTTTTGATGACTTTTGAGAGCTAATTCATGAGTTGGTGAAGTAGAGGCTTGGAGACGGAATAAACACGCAAACGTCGGCAAGAGGAGGCCCAAAAACTGACCCTGTAGTGTTAGCGTGCCACGGCGAGCAGGGCGCAAAGGCGGCCTTTTGCCGCGTTGGCAACGTGCCACGCGAGTGGCTCGCGACCGAAAGGGTGCAGCTGTTGCCCGACGGCGTGCCACGTACCAACGCGGCGGGGAGTCACTTCTTAGAGCCAATTTCGGGCGATTTCCGAGAAGGCCTCCGCGTTTTGGGCGTGTCACGGAGGCAATGCTCCGCGTTGCACTCAAGTGACACGTTTCTTGGTATTAGGGACAAATCCCTACTATTATAAATAGCACACTTAGAGTTTATTTTCGGATATTCGACTTGGTGGGTAAGAACGTGGGTTACGGGCGGTTTTGAGGACGAAAATTCTTAGGGTTTCTACATCCTTTCTTCTTCCTTTCGATTGTTTGCATGATTTTCATTCATTTAACGATGTTTCAATCCACAAATGAGTGGCTAATTCTTTCTTTCTTGGCGAGGTTATGAACTATTGTAGTAAAATGTAATTGTTGAATTCTTTGGTTTATTTTATCTTTTCTTCCATGGTTGTTCTATTTAATTCTTGTTCTTACTACGTTAATATACGGCCAATGTTAATGTAAATCCAAGTCGGTTTTCACTGAGAGGAAAGAAATTGAAAGTTGTGAATTAATAGGATATGATCTTTTCTTGGTTTAAGGAATATTGGGAATTGATTTACCTTGAGGATAGAAATATACACAAAAGTCGTGTGATCATGTGTGGAATCGGTTTTGTATAGCTAGAACTTGAATTTCTTCTTATCACGTAAATGTAGGTGGAAGGTTCATGATTCTTAAGTTGGGTTAAATACGAGTTTTAAATCCATAGACATAGAGATTCCGAGCTATGGCAGGAGAAAAGATAAACCATGTACATCAATAGTTAGTTTCTTTGTATTCTTTATAGCCTCGACATGCTCATTCATAGTTCGAGACTCAATTGGCATAGATATTTTTAGTTTAGCATAAAAATATATTTTTCCAAAATACACAAACTTTTCTTTACACTATTGTCTTCATTGTTGTAGTGGTAGTAAATTAACACTTGAAAAGGTTTCACCCCGTATTCCTGTTCTTGTGGGTTCGACATTAGGTTCTTAAAGAGCCACTATATTACTTGTCACGACCGTACACTTGCAGGCTCATCAATGTAAAGGTTTTGAAGATTGCACCGCAGAACAATTTAGCGGACCCGTTTACAAAGAGCTTGTCACAAAAGCCTTTTGATAAGCATGTGCAAGAATGACGTTAGATTTATGGCGCATAGTTATGAGTCTAAGTGGGATATTGTTCGGATATACTATTAACTATGTTGTTTTAATATAGTATTATGTTTGAGTTTTGTAAGACTTTTATCTTATTCATTGGATTGATAAAGTCTTGTTTTAAATGAATCGTTTTTGCATGCGCGTCCTTTCTTATATAGTAGATGATTTGGTGTATAGAGTTTAACTTATACACGTAAGATTAAATCCTCAGTTCTTATAAGTCTAAAGTTTATATATGTTCACAATCTAAGATGAAAATTGAATGAATTCATATCACAGGATTAAATGTAATTTATCTTATTTATGAAAATGGTATTATTCCAACTTCTTGTGCTAGTACATTTTGTATGTATTAAACGGACCAAGTAGAGAAAAATATTTATGCGACTTAGTAAAATAAATTCTCTGGATCATTAACTGTACTTATACTCTTAATCTTGATATAATTATTATGATCAATGTGTTGCTTGTTGTTTTTGATCTATCAAAGGGTGAAACTCTTTCGCGAGTTAAAATATTATCGATAGGTTGGATGATGACGAATGATATTTGTGAAATAATAATTAGTTGATGGAATTCATGTCTAGACCTTGAGATTGATGATACTCCTTTATGATTGCTTATAAGGTTTCATGTGAAAACCACATGGTAGGTCGGTATCGCCACATGAAATAAGTTAAGCATTTGAATAAATGATTAAATTGATCAATGAATAAATGATCGAGAAATTTAATTCGATTGGATTTGGTATATGTAATCTTAATATGAGGAATTAAATAAGAGTTTATTGATTTATTTTGAAATTATAGCAGTGCAATTACAGATTTTTAAGTAAAATAATCTATAATTTATTATAGTAGGTTAATTCATTCATTATTTCAAATTAATACCATAATTGAAAGCATCACTAATTAAATCTGTGGTCCCTTCTATACACGATTGGTGAAGAACTTGAAAAAGGAAGAAACCTATTTTCTTGAAGTAGTAAAATCTTACAAGATTTTGGACAACTTCAAAAAAGGTAAGTAGTACACATTTTGGGTTTCATACCCTTTAAAAACATGTGAATATACAAGGAAAGTAGAAATTCTATATGTTTTGGGATTAGGGTTTTACACTCTAAAAACGTGATTATAGATAGGGATTTTGTCACGCCCTTGGGGTATGGCGCACACAGTGCCCTAGAAGGACTTAGACTACTAAGCTGGTGGTCCAAGACACATCCTATTTGCTGACTGGCTCTATCTGGGTTCACGGAAACAAGGGCTATATAGCAGTACATGCAAAAACGGCCTCAGGCCCATCGGCCTATAGCCACCGGCACACAGTAATAACAGTGACCCGAGAACAAACTCAAATCGAAGGGAACCTATGCGGGTAAACCAGAGGCCACCATCAGCACTAGTCATACGAAACTTAAACAGAAATCTTGAAGCTGCGTGGCCAGGCAAGGTCACCCTCTTGTCAAGCTATGGTCCCTACGACCAACATATAAGAAACAAAATACTAAATGACTATACAAGCTGCACGGCCTCACTCGGCCAGACTCAGCGGCCACAAGGATATAATATACAATCACACAAGCCTCTACATGAGTAATAATAGAAATGATCGGGACGAGCGCCTGAACCTACCACGCTCTTGTACATCAAAAGGAAAAGAATTACACCTCTGGAAATCAGCCTCCGGATGTGAGTGACAACTCAACTAGTGAACCCGGAATCACGAGGATCGCCTCCTCGTCATGGTACACGCGGGCAAGTGTCGGTGCCCCAGGCGTCGATCACAGTTAGTGCGAGTATGCAAAAACAGCTGAAATAACATGGCCGAAAAGGGCGAGACAAAGACGACATAACTAGCAAATGCGTATGGCGGGGAGATAGCGAATATAAATGGCCAGTAGGCTTGGTCATGCTTTACTGTAACGATAAGGCGGAGCGTACACAATGACAGCGTCGACTGTTTGTCTATTAACTAATATATAACACATAAATAGATATACAAGTAGCAAGCAAGAGCGAATACCAACCCCACAGCCAAAGCGGATGGCACCAAGCAAGCAAGCAATCTATACCCCTACTAGTCAAAACACACTTAAAAATAAGTCACTCTATAAATACTGCTCACTTGAGACTCCTCCACCAGAAGCCCCTGGGTCTCACGGCTCAAGCCTCGGCCTCAGAGTATAAATAGCAGATATGCAGTCGGAGGACTCATTGTAAAACGATAACAAATAGAATGCAGTTCCCCTCGAGGCTATCATAGGAGCTACACGTATGCGGATAATGTAGAATAGAAGTGCAGTTCACGGAACTCTCCTGAGCTATCTGGCAGAAGGCTTTTTGCTCACCGGAACAAGTCAATAGGGATACAAGCGTGTGCGATCAAGCGCTATGAAGCTTCATCCCGTCTTCGTCCAAAGTGAGACGACATGCCACCCTCGGAGTAGCGTAAACCCACGCAGCTCCGGTGGGCGACACGATTACCCAGCTCGAGGCGCGGGAGCGCTCAATAAGGGGCCCTCACGCCACAACAAGTCTCAACAAACAAATAGCATATAAATAGCAAGCATGTATAGCGAAAAGACTATACGAAATCGATTTCTTATTCGATCTCTTTACGTACTAAGCGACTCTTCTTGGTCAGCGGTCTGAAATCTTTCTTTAAACGTTGGCTAATACAGCGCGGGATACTATCTGACTATACGTGTCTGCTGTTAAGCTTATATTCTGAAAATCTGTTTCTTTTTTATTCTATAAAATGCTTGCTGTCGTACAATAAGCTACCTTTGGCTTGGAATGCTTTCTCGCCCTTTGGCGCATGCTTTTCTAACTTTCGAGTCTAAATATGATACGGCAACGCAAACGAATCTAATAGGCTTACTCAATTCCCAACATTCAACTCGAGAGTTTCAAATACGGAGTTTACTATGATTCACATAGCTAAAGCTTACTAACTTGCCGAAGAACAACTTCACATACCTTAACCTCGAGTTATCCCAGGCGTCGGACGGAGGCTCGAGTCGGTACTCCGGCTATTTCTCCCCATTGCATTCATATACCGTTGATTAGAGCTAAATACAACTTTATTCGGAAGGACGACGTCAATTTCGATATAATTATAGCCTAAACTTAGGCTTATCGAAAGACAGGTCGAAAACTTACTATTTTCATAAGAAGTCCGGAAGGGAGAGTATTCACTTCACGGCTAGGAGCACATAGACACTAGTTTTGGAGAAATTCCACTTGCAGCAGTCCCATTAGCTCGTCGATTCGCTAGTAGTATTTGCGAAAACAAAATCAGTAGGAATACTCCTGCTGCTAAATACCTCAATTTTTGAGAGGTTAATTTGAGTTTAGACTTCTTTTGACAGCGTAATCAAGCGATTATATAATACTCTCCTTCGTTCCTCTCTTTGTTTCTAGCGTTTTAAAATTATTTTAAGGAAATAACATCACAAACCCCCGTGAGGGCTTTATATGCACTTATTTGGATAGGCCCAACGTGTCAAGGAGCCAGCATGGTGGCGGCGCCTCCGTGACACGACGCCCATCCTTCGGAGGAGCTACGCCTCGGCGCCTCTTGCGGTGGTTCGACGGGATTTTCGTCGATCTTTCCCGGGCCTTTACCTAGCACGTATGAAGCCTAAATATGCTTAACCAACGTGCGAGACGAAGGTCATCTAGATCTGCAGGGAATCTTACGGTGTAACATTCTTCCCCCACCCAGAACATTCGTCTCGATTGGAAATTGCTATCTAGAGGATTTCTCAACTCATCTTAACTTACTACTTAGAAAAATTTCGGTAGAGTTTCCCCTGTAATATGGACTATCCCAAAACTGAAATGCGAAAAGTCCAATACGGGTACTCACACAATACTAAAGGGTTTCTTTGAACTGACTAAACATCAATCTTTCTCTCATTTCATTTGGATACAACTACAAGATATTTGCCATAAATAATAATAATACGGACATACTGTCGCTGACTAGAGCTTGGAACAAGTGAGGGATATCTAGCTTTCATATTTCCTCGGCCTCCCGTCATTTCCTCTGGTTCTGTTACGCCACATACTTTGACGAGATGCAATATCTTTAGTTCTCAATCTGCGAATTTGTCTGTCTAGGATAGCTATTGGAACCTCTTCGTAGGCCAACTCTTACGCCAACTTGGATATCACAGGTGGGAGGCGCTCTTGGCGGGTCTCCTAAGCATTTCCTTAGCATGGATACATGAAAAGCTGGATGAGCAGATTCTAATTACAGCGGCAAGTTCAACTCATACGCCACTTGGCCTATTCTTCTGCTTAGAATACGTATGGCAAACAAACCTTGAGTGAGCTTACCTTTCTTGCCGAATCTCATCACCCCTTTCATCGGAGACACTTTCGAAATACCCCGAGTCATTCACGCCGAACTCCAGTCTGCGCGAGTATATGCGTGATTTCGGCGACTACGTACCGATCAAATAGGCGTTCTACGATAAGCTTTACTTTCTCCTCGGCTAGCTGAACAATGTCGACCCAATCAAATGCGGATTCTCTATTTCAAACCAGGCCAAATAGCGTGCATTTTTCGCTAGTATAAAGCCTCGGCGCCATCTGAATAATAGAGTGATAGCTGTTATTGTAAGCAAACTCGATTAAAGGCAAATGCTCATCCAGCTACCACCGAAATCTAGCACACATGCTCGCGGCTTTATCTTCGAGCGTCGAATGGTGCGTTCGGCTGTCCATGCATGCCGAGGTGGAATGCGGTGCTCAAATTAATCTTCGGTCCCAGACCTCTCTGCAGAAAACGACTACGAATCCTAGCTAGTAAATTGTGATCTACATGCAAATAATGGATACGGAACTCAGGTACAATCGACTATCTCTAGGATATACAACTCAGCATAATCTTCGGCCGAAGGTAGTTCTCACGCGGGAAATAGGGTGATTTTTCAATGTCAGCTATCACCCATATAGAGTCATATGCGGCAATGCAGATGCGGTGTAATCCTGCTACAAAATCGATATTTATTGCTTCCCATTTCCCGAGAGAGAGCATAGCTATATCACAGAGTCGGAAACCGCACAGTTTACGATGTTCTGTTTTCACTGACTTGGCGAGTTAGGACAACTGGGCTACAAATTCGGCAATTTCTCTTTTCATACCTGGCCACCGGTAGTTTTCTTTGATATCATGATACATCTTTGTCGCGCCGGGGGTGGAGAGAGCGCGGGCGCAATGTACCTCATTCATGATGTTTGGCGGGCTGAGCATTAGGAACACATAAGCGGTCTTTACATAACCTCCATCCTCTGTTGCACGAAATTGACGGCTTTCCCAGAATATAATCTTTAAGTTGAACTAGGTCAGATCCTCATATTCTTAGTTCCTTTACTTCCACATCTAAGGATGATACGGCGGTGTTACCGAACTACCGCTCTATTGTCCTACTGTTTATGCTACGAACGGCCCAAGTGGCTTCTTGATGTATCTCCCTTGACCAATTCCCATTACTCGCGAGTTTGCAAATACGCCAAACTCCTCATGGACTTATGGTAAAGAGCATCGGCTACAACATTGGCTCTTCGGGTGAGTAAGAATATCCACGTCGTAATCTTTTAGCAATTCTAACAGCGGCAATGTGCAATTCAACTCCCTCGAGTGAAGATATGCGTAGGCTCTTGTGATGCGTGAAAATGTTCACGCCAGACACCATACAAATAATGTCTCCACATTTTCAAGGCGTGGATCCTGCGGCTAGCTCAGTGCGTGGGTAGGGTAGTTTTCTCGTGTTTCCTCGGTTAATGCGGAAGCATATGCAATCACTTTACCATCTTTCGCATCAACACACAACCCAACCCCAGAGCACGATGCATCGCAATATCTGAATAACCTTGTACCTTCATTAATGCTAACAGGCGGAGGTCAATCCTATCTTTTCGAGTTCTGGAAACTCTGCTCGCATCCCCTGCATCCCTTTGAAACTTTCTTTTACGCGTCGGTTTGAGTCGAGAGGAGTGCGCTATAGTCGAGAACCCTTCCAACGAGCCTCTGTAATACCACTGCTAATCCCAAAAGCTACGGACTTGATCCCGGAGTGGTAGGCCTAGGCCATGATTTGGTATTCCTTCTATCTTCTCGTGTCAGCACAGTATACCGGCATCAGAGCACAATGTGCCCTAGGAAGGCTGCGAGTTAAGCGGAAATTCACACTTGGAAGAAGCCCAGCATATAGCGGCGGTCCCTGAGGATGCGGAGCCTTGTCCGCCAAATGAGTCGGTGATGATTTAGAACGAGAATACACAGAATGTCATCAATAAATATTATTACGAACGGCGAGGTCCGGATATGAGTACCGAAAATCTTGTTCATCGGTGCATGAATATTGCTTGGGGTATTCGTTAACCAAGGACATGACTAGAAATTCAAAATGTACATATCGGGTCTGAAGGCTTATTGTTGTAGGAATATCTCTTTCACGTACTCGAACACAGTGATATACGGACCGCAAGTCAATCTTAAAAAGAAATGTCGGCTCCTGTAAGCGATCGAAATAAGTCATGACCACCGGTAGCGAACTTGTTCTTCAACGCAGCTTTGTTCCAGCTAGATAATCTATGCACATAGGAGTGAGCCATCTTTCTTCCTCTCAAATAGAGCTGTAGCACCCCATGGTGAAGTACTCGGCACAGTGAAATCTTTTGTCTAACAAATCTTTGAGTGCTCCTTTAGTTCTCTAAGTTACGGGGGCCATACGATAGGGAGGAATTGATATAGGATGAGTGTCACATTAGCAGATCAATAGCAAAATCTATTTTCCTTTTTGGGGGAATACCCGGGTAACAAATGCGGAAACACATCGGGGAACTCGTTAACCACTGGAACAGAATGGAGTGTCGGAGATTACGCTCCGGACATCACGAGACTCGGCCAGTGGTAAATACATCCACTTGGTTATCCAACTTCCTCGCTGGTAGGAAATAAACACCTTTTGGCGTAGTTGTCTTGCCTCTCCACTCCTGCTTCTACTCGCGGAAAGTGGTGTCGGACCGTCTTGGTCCAACATTCAACATTGGCATAGCATGGCAGCTAGCCAATCCATACCCATTATGGCATCGAAGTCTATCATTTCTAGCTCTACCAGGTCTACTATAGTCTGGCGGTCGGCAACCTCTACGATACACCCTCGGTAAATTCTTCTAGCTACAATCGAGTCAACGGGCGTGGACATTAAAGAAAGAGGCGCTAATAGTGCAGTGCAATATTGAACCAGGTACCACAAATGGGGTAACATATAACAGAGTGAATCTGGTCAAATCAATACATAGCGGCGGAGCAAATAATCATCGTACACATTACTACATCGGAGACGCCTCGAGTCATGTCTACAGTAGTACATAAGTACGGTTTGAGCACAGCCACAGGCGGAGGCTCCACACGGTCTACCTCGACCTCTGCCTCACCAGGCACGAAGGCCGCGCCCCGGCCCCGAGGCTGCTGGAGGCTCGTGGCCTGTGGATCCCTTGTCTGGCTTGTCTCTGCTTCCACGACCTGCGAGTCGGACAATCTCTCATCGATGCCCCTCTGCATCCTTAAATATAACACCCGGTGAAGCCATATTTACAAGCCCAGGTGAAGATTCTGTTCTGATAAGGGCGGGAATTTTGTCTTTGCTCTGCTCTCCCCCTTCTGTTGGGAGGATTCTCTTCATTGGGCACCACTTCAGGCTCCCAGCCGCCCTCTACGAGGATATCACCTCGGCTAACCGCTACCTGGCTGTGGTGAGTGGGGTCTAGGGGTCTATCGATAGTGAACACTGGGTCCTCTCACGGACTTCCTTTTGCATATCATGCAATTACTGTCTCTGCCCCGAGATTCTGGCCCAGTACATCTACTACTCTGTTCTTGGCTTGTCTAAGACCCTCTATGGTACGAGCAAGGCACATGCTCGAGTGATGTCCATATCCTCTCATAACGTCGCCGTCATACATGCCTGTTATGTGTCGGATTCGAGACCCATGATAAATGCGAACTCTGTTGGCATGGTATCGGCAAATCTTTAGATAACGGGCTGGGGAGTCAGGGTTTAGCAAAGCATACTCACGTACGCTCCTCGCCCCAAACAGATGCGAAGCGGGTCCCATCAGGGCTGCCCGGATCTCATGGAAAATAATGGTCTAGAAAGGCTCAGGAAGGCCGGTCGAGTCTTGGGGCAACATCTCTCCTCGGGACCTTTCCAGCTCTTGTACCCACAATATAGCTATATCATGTCGAAACTTGCCATTATGAGACTACAGAAGTCACATACATAACTCGAAATATCCTGCGCCGATCTAGAAAGTCGAGGGTCCCTCTTCCCCGGTCGACCACGCTGAACTCACGGGGTTGATTGCCAAAAATTCACGGACTGCAGGTGCTGTCCCACTGAAGACTCTGTGCGATAGGTGGCGCTAGCGCGCTGTGCGGCCATCGTACATTGCCATCATAACTCTGGCGCTACAAACCTCTGATCGATGGCGAAGGCACGGGAGCTATCGGGCGGTGTAGTGCCCAACCTCTCTGATGTGAAGGGCTAGAGATGGATGTGATGAAGGCTCTATGTCGCCCTCGGAATCCCAGTGACTCTGTAGGGCTCCAGGAGCTTACATAGTGCCTTCTCCTGTGGCATTGTGTCTAGTCTTACGCACAGTGGCGAGGTATCGGCTTGATACGCCATTCTTATACGCAAGCAAGAATCGATAAGTTTTAGGGACTCAACCTGCTTTGTACCGCTCTATAGCACGGCGGCCCAGAAAGAAGAGTAACCATCCTATCATGCCTTACGGCCTCACACTTTATAGTATGTGGTACTGGCATCCATAGACAAGACTCTACTTAGCACGGCTTGCAGACTCCACAGGACCACGACACCTTTCACGATACAAGTTTGTCGCCACTTGGGGTATAAAGGCGGCACACAGTACCCTAGAAGGACTTGGACTATGGCAGTGGGCGAGCATCGGTGCGACGCTCTATCTGGGTTCTGACAGGCTATATAACGGGCGTAACCATGACCTCGGCCTCCTGACTACATAAGCCCACCCAGCTGTAATAACAGTGACCGAACAAACTCAAATCGAGAAACCTATCACGGGCGAGCAAAGGCCACCATGCTAGTCATCGAAACTTAAGCAAGGAAATACTAGAAAGCTACTGTGGCTAGGAAGGTCACCACTACTATCAAGCTATGACCCCACACGGACAACATATAAGCAGAAATACTAAATAGCTATACAATACACTTGCGACCTCACTCGCGGTCTCGGCGGCCACGAGATATAATATACAATGCGCAAGCCTACATGAGTAATAGCCAAAAATGATCGGAACGGCGCCCGACCTACCCATCTTGTACATCAAAAGGAAAGGAATTACACCTCACGTCGGACTCGGATGGCAGGCTGACCTTCAATATTGTTGGAATCACGAGGATCGCCTCCTGGGATGCATGAGTGCACACGAGCAAGTAATGCAGTGCCCCAGCCCAGGCGTCGGTACCGGCCCAGTGCGAGTATCTTAAGCTTAAGCTGAAATAACATGGCGAAAAAGCGGAATAAAAACTGACATAACTATAATCTGTATGGCGGGAATAGCGAATATAAATAATGGTAAGAAGCTGGGTCATGCTTTACATGTGATAAAGCCGAGCGTACACAGGCAGCGTCGGCACAACATCCTAATAGCTAATATATATAACACATAAATAGATATACAAGTAGCAAGCAAGATCCAATACCAACCCCGTAAGACGGATGGCACCAAGCGAGCAAACAATCCTATATACCCCTACCTGGGATCAAACTGCCAAAAATAAGTCACTCTACTCATTTGCTCCCTTCGGAGCTCTCACAGGCCCTGGGTCTCAGGCTCGGAGCCTCGACTCAGATATAAGTAGTATGCAGTCGGAGGACTCCTGTGTAAACTTGATAGCAGATAGGGTACGAGTTCCCCTCGGGGGCTATCTGGCCCCGGAGCTACACTGTGTACGGTGATAAAAATAAGTCCTGGCTTTCCTGGAACTCTCCCTCGGGAGCTATACGAAACCCAGGGCTGCACACACTCACAAGAACAAGTCAACGGGGAGACAGCATGCCACTGATCGAGCTAGCATGGGGAAGCTTCATCACGTCTTATTTAAGTTGGGGACGGCATGCCACCTCGGGTAGCGTAAGCCACCGCTCGGTGGGCGGCTCACGATTACCAACCCGGGGGTGAGGACGCTCAATAAGGGGACCTCACGCCTACAAGTCTCAACAAGCAAATAGCTACATATAAATAGCAGCATGTATAACTGAAAGACTATACGAAATCGATTTCTTATTACGATCTCTTTCTGTACTAAGCGCTCTTTGCGGTGGCGGTCCCAGAAATCTTTCTTTAAGCGTGGCTAATCTAGCGAGGATACTATCGACTATACGGTACTTTATTAGCTTATATTCACAAGCTCATTTCTTTTTATTCTATAACATGCTTGCTAATCATCTGATAGCTATATTGGCGGAATGCTTTCGCGCTGGCGCATGCTTTACTAGCTTTTCAGTCCTAAATGTGATGACAACGCAAATCACCAATCTACTGAAACACTCAATTCTCAACATTCAACTCACAGAAAGAGTTTCAAATACGGAGTTTACTATGATTCACATAGCTAAAAACTACTTAACTACTTAGAAGAACAACTTCACATACCTTAACCTCAGAGTTATGCGGCGTCGGACGAGGCTCGAGTCAGTACTCCATCTATTTCTCCCAAGCGCATTCATATACGTTGATTAGAGCTAAAATACAACTTTATTCGAAGGACGCGTCAATTTCGACATAGTATAGCTAAACTTGGAAAAACTGTCGAAGACGGTCGAAAACTTGCTATTTTGGAAGTCCGAAGGAGAAGTATTCACTTCTGACTAGGAGCACATAGACACTAGTTTGGAGCAATTCCACTTACCTTAGTCCATTGCTTCGTCGGTCCTTCAGTAGTATTTCGAAACAAAATCAGAGTAGGAATGCTCCTATTTGCTAAATACCTCGAATTTTGAGGTTAATTTGAGTTTAGACTTCTTTTAGCGAGCGTAATCAAGCGATTATAATACTCTCCTTCGTCCTTCTACGTTTCATAGCGTTTTAAAATTAATTTAAGGAAATAACATCACAAGCTAGGAAGTGGGGGCTTTATATACTTGGGCTGGACAGGCCCCGGCGTGTCCACGGAGCCAACGCGGTGGCCACGCCTCGTGACACGGCGCCATCGAGAGGAGCTGCGCCTCGGCGCCTCCGCGGTGGTTCGACGGATTTTAAATCGATCTTTTCCGAGCCTTTACCTAGCACGTATGGCTTCCAAATATGCTTAACCAACGCACTAATAGGCCATCTGAATGCGGGAATCTTACGAGATATGTGATTTTTCCTCCTTGAAAATATCATATTTTATAGAAACGATACTTGCCCACACAAGTATTCCCTACTCGGAGATTATTCGAGCTATAGTAGAAGATTGGGACTTAGAGGAGAGAATTTGACGTTTTGTGTAAAAGATTCAAGAGGGATTTAGTATTTAGTAATCTAATTAGATTGTATTATCTAGTGATTCATGTAAGATAGTTGATCCAATTTATGCTTGCTTTATTGCGCATGTTCTAACAAGCTATTGCGGTACTTCAAGTGGTAGCGGTCTTGCCTTGAAGGTGCTAGCAACGGTATCTCAGCTAATGCGACAACCTTAGTTTTATGCGTCATTATGAAATCACAACTTGAGTGTTCATCAACAAGAGCAATGTAAATTTATTTGCGAGTCCATTGATTGAAAAAGTTGAGTCTGCGCTTTTCATCTATAAATGACAGAAGAATTGCTTTCATGGTTGTATACGCAGCACATATGTAGTTATCAAATAGCTTGAATTATCTCCATCTCTTTCTACTATCTTATTTACTTTGCACTCTCCACTTGAACACTTGTAGTAATTCCTATTTTGGTTTTACAAAATAGGTAAATATATCATTAATTAGTTGGAGGAACGATCAAAATAAGCTAACACTTGAAGATATAAGTTTAATTTATATTCAACTAATTTCTTAATTTTGGTGATTTTCGGCATGATCCACTTATGCACAAATCTTTATTTGTATGTGGCTCTCATTCTTCATTTGAGGTGATCAAGCCCAAAATACATTTATAAATTTTTTTAGTCGTCGTACTATTGACGGTATTATATATGTGAATCTTCTATATGCATTTTGATATTCATTTAAACCAAGCTACCATTACTTCTTTTATAGCATTGTTAAAAGCTTATTTCCTAAAATTCTTGTATGCAAAGAGACAATTTTTTAATAGTGAACGTATAACAAACTAATTAATCCCTTGTTTTTACATAATATTACTATTATTTTGAGTACCTAAATGAAATTCATCTTTACCACAAGTTATTGAAATGGTTAATTATGATATGTTACTATGTGAAGGCTGAAGGGAGTCCAAACAACTTGATAAGTGAGACTCATTTTCTCTCATTTAGACATATGAGGTGAGTACAAAAGAAGCATTTCAGCTGATTATGACACTTTGTTTGAGCATGAGAATTATTCACTTTTTGAATAATTTTTTTATTTTATTTCAAAGTTACGTCATGAAAAATGCAAATTCAATTTGAAGTTGAATTTTAAATTCAAAAAATATTTTATAACCTATTTTTTAACTTCCATCTTTATAATTTCAAATAAAATGTCTTCTTATCTCCTTTGCAAAGGATATTACTAAACACAATCTTAATTTTATAAATTTTAAATAAAATAAAAAATATTTAAAATCTATGGTGAAACACCTACTTAGTGATTGTAATTTTTTCTACCTATATTAAGTCTATATACCTACAAACAGTACTTTTAATTCTTGTTGAAGTTAAAAACTTTCTCTCTATATGCTCCGTACAATTAGTCGTTACTAAACAACGATAATTTCTCCATAGCATCTCCGCCCATACATTTGGTGTATGGCGCCATCGGGTGGGAGCCATCCCAATCCATGACCAGCAACAATTCCCCCAATCGAGTCCAAAAACCCCAAGATCCAGAATTCACCTTTTTATGCTTCCCAGATTAATTTGTACACATGAGCCATAGGCCATCGGAACAAAACAAGTGAAGAAAAAAAGTAACAACAAGGCAATCCACTCATAATGGGATTAGAGACAGTATTATTCAAGGAAAAAGATTACTATGGAGTGATGGATGAAGTGCGGACTCACAATCGTTGGAAAGTTCATCCAAGCCTCGCCCCAATTGAGAAAATTAGGTCGAGGTTCAAGGAGCTATTCAATTAGGAAGGGATCAAGCCAAAATAGGTGTTTCTGACAGACAACTATAATATCTTCTTAGACTTTACCAATGAGGATGACTTCAGCTTTCTTGCCATGGTTCAAGGAAGGTGATAGGGAATTGAAGGAATACGAGATATGGTTGCGAGAGATAGTCTCGGATTTTAAACAGATAAAGACCTCCCTATAGCGCTAGGTATGAGTTCTCCTCCTAGCTATCCCTATCATTTACATACGAAAATACGTCAAGCAGTTGGGAGTAGTATTGAACTCCGTTAACTCTTAGCCTGACCACTAATGGTCGAACTAGATCAAATATGGCTAAGGTTAGGAAGTTGAAGTGAATCTCTTGAAAAAGCTTCCGAGATAGTATTTGGGTTGGAATTGAAGATGAAAATTCTCACTTTAAAGAAAGGTTATGCTAAAAAAATAGAGCATGAAGCTATCTTTGAAGTACTACGTACTGCTTGTAAGAAAATGGGGCATAACATGATAAATTGCGGAGTTTTGGAAAGGAAAAGAGTTATGGAAAAGAAATTACTAACAAGGAAGCGAGATTGAAGAAACTCTAACAATATTAAAGGAGATGATGGTTTGAATTGAAAGATGAATCAAAGAGAATGAAAAAGGAAAGATATTGGGGGAAGACGGAGTAGAAGTAATAAAGAGAGAATGGGATGGGCTGACTATGGACGAACATATAAAGGAAAAGAAAAACAAGGAAAGGAATCGAGAAAAAGAAAAAGTGTAGAAACAAAGTCACTTTCAAAGATGCTATGTCACCATGTCCAACAGAAGAAATAAGTGTAATTCTAAAAAGGAAAATACTTATACCATACTAGACAAATGTCAATATGAAGGTGAAACAAATGGAAACGGGGGTATGTGAATAATGAGAAGAACCGCCAACAATGAGTGTGTGAAGCAAATGAAATTTATCGATGGAAAATTATTGTGATGAGGTAATAGTGAAGGTGAATGGAAGATTGAATCTATCGAAGGCATTAAGCGGTGATAAAATTGAGAATACATGTCAATAAACCAACAAACGGGATCATAACTCAAGGGACACCAACGAGTCGAGGACAGGTTTGGAAGATCAATAATATTGACCTCCGTGACCTAACAGGCGGCATAAAGAATATAGAAGGCATTCAATTGGTTGTTGACATTGATCTAGACCAAAATAGGGATTCGGGGAAATTGAGCCTCTTGATCATATCAAAAATGTTCTTGGCGATAATCAAATCAAAAGTTGAAGACAAGTATTTCGGCTACGAAGGGGGTGATAATGTGAGTCTTATCAAACTCTTGGCAAAGTTGTGAAGAAGCGAGAACAATAGTGACAAGGGTGATAGGGATGACATGAAGCGAAGGGGAAGGAGCAAAAATAGAAAAAAAAAAAAAGAGGCAGTGAAAAGATCTAGAACCTCTCTCAAAGGGAAGGAACACAAACAAAAACGCTCCTTTTCACCTTCGATGATTAGTCTTATTTTGGAATATTAGAGGAGTTAGAATCAAAAAGGCTATTCCACGAGACTCAAACTTCTTGTCAACATTAACAAAGTGGTTTGTAGGCTATTATGGAACCTTTTGTTAATATGAAAAAAATCGATGGATATAGAAAATTTCTTGATTTCCAACATTGCTTGGCTAATACTAGTGGAAAATATGGTGCTTAAGGAGCCATCTTGACCAAACAGTCATGATTGCTAATAAAGATCAACATTTGTCCATTCAATTTACAAATGGTATCATTCTTAATCTTGTTGTAACTTTCATTTATGCTAAGTGCAACATTGAGAAGAAGAGACCTACGAGATAGCCTAGAGAGTATCAACAATACTATTCTTGGGCCATGGTATATTGGAGACTTTAATGATATCATGGACCCTCGGGAGAAAAAAAGGAGGAAAGCCCTATAGAGCGAAAAGATGTTTTGACTTCATTAGTGACATGGAGGCTGCTGATTTGATTGGCGTTGGTTTTTCACGGTTCCAAGACTCTTGGTGCAACAATAGATGTTACGCTAAGAGAATATGAAAAGAGATTGGATAGAGTTTTGATTTAATGATCAATGGAGCCAAAATTTCCACACAGCTCTTGTCGAAGCATCGATAAGCGGTTCGAGACCATAGACCTCTACTCTTGAAATGCTATAATAAGGAAAAAGAAATTTACCAAATACTGGGTGTTCCTAGATTTTATGGATAAAACAAAGAAGACTTTCTTGACATATCAGATTCTTGGAATAAGGATTATTGGAAACTCTATGTGGAGGCTTCAGGCAAACTTAAAGAACTTAGCGGGAGGCGGAGTCAATGGTCAGGCTCTATCGGAGATGTTCATGAACAAGTCGGTATATGGGAAGACGGGATTCAAGCTCTAGAGGTCGACCTTCTTCACAACGAACAAGGTAGAGAGGAACTCAACAAAAGGTCATCACAGTACATAAAGTAGTGGCTGAATATGCGGGACTCCATTCTTGGTAAAAATCTCATATAAAATGGTTCAAAGATGGAAGCGCCAATATGAAGTTTTTCCATAGTATTCTCAAAACCGGAAGAAATAAATTATGCATTCAAAGAATCAAGAACCACAGAGGTAATTGGGTGCAAGGGGAAGACAAATTGCCAAACCAGCTCGGATACAAAGGCATGTTTTAATCTTGATCAACCTACTATCAACCAGTCCTTGACAGGCATTCCTCGGATTGATCCAATGAAAGGCAATGATGCTCTTAGCAAGACCTTTGGATGAGGAAGAAATCAAAGTGCCATCTTCGACGCAGGTTCTAGTAGTGCGGCCAACCACGATGACTACAATGGTAAGTTCTTTCAATGTTGTTGGCATATTATAAAAACCGATGTCATGAATCTTGTCATGGACTTCTTCAAAGGTAGCAACTCACTAAATTCTATACTCACACTTGCCTGGTTTTAATTCCTAAAATTGATAGCCACTGCCTCTTTCTCGATATGCGACCTATTAAGTGTAGCAATTTTACTAATAAATTATTTCTAAAATCATGGCTAAAGACTTAACCCTCTACTAAATAGACTTATCTCTGTCGATCAGTTACTTTATCCTTTGGTAGATTGATTCACGAGAATCGCGTGCTTGCCCCGGGAGATTGTTCATAATATCTCTAAGCTGCATGAGTGGTAATGTTGTCATTAAAGTAGACATGGACAAAACCTATGACATGCTATCTTGGTCCTTTCTTGAAAATGTTCTAAAAAAACTTGGCTTCTCTAATTCTTTGGATTAACCTTATTACCAACCTTATTTCTAATGTCACGGTATTATGTACTTATTAATAGGACCAGGTACATAGTTTCTTCCACGTCGACTCAAGGTCTCGAGACAAGGTGATCCTCTATCCCCCTCTCTATTCATCTTAGGCTGTGAAGTTCTATCAAAGAGCCTTAACAGCTTCATACATAATGACAACTTCATTCCATTCACTATGAGCACTAAGAGGACCTCTCATAAACCATCAGCCTATGCTTGCTGACATTGTCATTTTGGCAGTGAAAATAGTAGATCAATCAAGTTAATCATGAGACAAATTGAGTTACTTATATAAGAAAAGTCCTACGGACAAAAAAATGAATACTAATAAAATTACTTCTTCCTTACGACAATAAAACTTACTTATGCTTACGGGATCAACGGGTTCAAAAGATGCCTTTGGCTTTATGGAAAAGCCTTTTCCTCTAACTTACACTTAGAGTGCCCTATATATACGGGAAAAAAGAATTTTCTACTTTGATGACATGCTAACCAAGGTAGTAAAAGGCTAAGTGGGTAGCTTAAGAAAAATGCTAACATATGGAGGGGAAAGTTGTGCTAAGTGCTTGTCACGCCCAGAGTCTACACCTGAACGTAACACGGTACCCAGAGTCACAAGTTACCCAAGTCAACCCGCAGTCTATCATTCACTAGCATTACTGAGTAATCATGCATAGCGGAACTTAAAATAATAGCATAAAATATTTAAGAAAAACAAATCTGAAAGTAAAAGTTCAAATCTTTTAAATAACACTGAATAAACTGAAAGTCATGTCTCTCACAGCCATCTGGCAGAGAAATCTTGGGAAAAGCCCCCAACTAACTCTAGGTTTCCAAATGAAACTAATAAGTGAGTAAAGAAAGAAATTATGCCCTCGGATGATGAGGACTCGCACTTCCACTTCTTTGAGGTGGGATGCTGCGAAATGTGGCGGCTATACATCTTGAGTCTTGAACACGTGGGTGTATCGTAAGCGATACAACATAAGTATCACGTCGGTACTTTGAATGTAGTATGTGAAGAAACATAACACGAGATAAGTACTACTAATATTGAATTGAGAAAACATGCAAGAATCAACTAAACTGTTAGTTGAATAAGCTGATATAGCGAGGAAGGTCGAAGATACATTACGATGGTCATATACATGTTCTAAGTAGAGATGCGAGTTTGGACTCTTTTGCCTTTATCTTACGTCTGGGCCCGAATGATCTAGTATTTGTGACTAGTGGGAAGCCCCATAGCAGAGCATATAACTTCGTGAGCTAGACGTGGAGTCCAGGTGTAAACACCCGCGTGGTGGGACCTATGCCTTGCCGGGGTATAAAGGCATGAACATGAAAATCAGCATCAAGGGAAGTACAGATTAGTCCAAGTAAGTAAAATCTGACGGAAATGTAGTTTTGAAACCTAGGTCTTATTTGGAACCAGACCCTTTCGGTGCTAAGTCCCTGCGATCATAGGATAATTCTCATACTAGCATGCTAAAAGGAATCTCATACCTTATATTGTAGATAGTGGTGTAACATGAAAGGATCAAAATGAGAAGCTCATAACATACTTGCAACTATATTTGGGACGGAAGAAATAATGCTTACTCCGTAATAAAAAATAATAGATAATCAAAATATACGGTAGAATTCTATTTCCATAAAATATATTTACTTTGATGGTTGAGAACTTTCATGTGATAATTTTTTTAATAATGATAATTAAATAGCGTAAATAATTACCAATTTTAGAAACACACCTTTTTCTTTAATATTTCATTTATAACTGCAAACATAAATTTTGATATTATATTTATGCAATATTCTAAATATCATATAGTATCTACAATTACAAGTATTATATAACTAATATTTATCATTTCTTGAGTATAATACTATTTAATATATTCTCATCTAATATATTAATTTATAAATCTCATTTTATCATTTAAACAATATATTTTTTACCATTAATTATTATTTTTAATAATATATTTTCGTATATTTTTCCTAATTAATGCGATATACACATACAGCCCACATATATTAAAATTGAAAAACACATTTTTTTTATCTAATTTATATTGTAACTTCAATTCACTAATTATATATTTCATTCTTTTTGTATGCAACTTTGTATATTATAGATATACATTTGTAATGCACTTACAATAAGACTAATATATATAAAATGAAAGAGCACTTCAATTCAAATTGTTTTAAAAGTATATTAATTACTCTAGATTATATTGTTTGATTAATTATATTATTTTACATTTACTATTCATTAAACTTTTATATTAATTATTGGGTTATATAATAATTATTTTCAAAAGAAAGATTCAAATTTCAAGAATGAAAGTAATTTAAAATGTTAATGAATGTCAAACTATTTAATTTTTTCTAAATTCAATAGAAGACATTGATTAAATTATATACTTAAATATATTTCATAAAAAGAAAAATTATACTCTGTTTCTCAATTTGTGTGTCTTGTTTTTCGCTTTAAAAAAATAAAGAAGATTTTGAATCTTATGATCTTAAACTAAAGATATGAATGTACAAAAGTGTTTTTTGATCTTATGATCTTAAACATGTCATGTGAAAAGTTAGAACTAGAAAATTGCATTTAAAAAGATACTTTTTAAAAGAGACTTAAAAAAAGGAAAAAGTACATAAAGTATCCACAAAAGGTAAACCAATCCTAGATTTGCCCCTTTTCATACTAATTTCATTAATACCCATTTAAGGGCAAGGTATCTAAGCCCAAATGCACTCTCCTTTGCACCCTCTTTTTTCTCTCTCTTTTTTTTTGTTATTTCATTTTTATTGCTTTTGTCCTTCATTTGTACTTTTATTCTTTTATTTATTTCTTTTGTTCTTTCATTTATTATTTTTGTCATTTTCACGTTATTTTTATCCACTTTATCTCCTTTTTATTCTTTATTAGAGATATTATTTGGTAACATTTTCATTATTTGTTTCTTTGTTTTTTTTCAGTTTTCTCTTGATTCCTTTTACTTTTTTTAAGCTTATGTTTTTAAATTTTCTAAATAAAAAATCATAAATTAAAAAATAAAAAATTTTTTTATTTATTTTATCTTGTTAGTTTTTAGGTTAAAAATAAAATATGCTTAATAAAAAATTACAAGTAATTTTTTTAAAAAAATACTAAAGTCCACTAGTTTATTTATTAAAATATAAAGTGATGAGAAAAATTTATTTTTATAACACTACGCTTTTCAAATAAAAAATAAAACTTATATCTAAAATATGACTCTATCTTTTGTAATTATTTGTACAAAAATTAACTTGTTGAAATTGATATAAAATTAAAATAAAAAAATATCAAAATTAAAGATAAATTCTATGATACCACGGAGTATATGATATATATCATGAGGGTATCTGAGATCATAAGTGCCTCAATGATGGATCAAAGTAGACACGAATGATCTTGATATCGGTATAACAGATATATTATGATGGTATCACAAGGAGTGCTGAAGTGTCTCATTGAAGGATGAAAGCATACTTGATGATATCATATTGAATATATAGATATATTATGATGGTATCATGGAGAGTTGTGGAGTTTTATAAGGGCGAAGCAAACCTCAATGATACCATTCAGTATTAAATATTTTGTGATGGTATCATTGAGAATTTGATAGACCTCAATGATACCATGGCAAATATATAAATATCTTGTGATGGCATCATTAGTATTGAGGATTTTCTCACTAAATGAAGACTGAAATAGACCTTAATGATTTCATATTATATATAAATATACACATGATAGTATCTTAGAAGGCCAAAAGATTGTTTCTGAAGAAGCTAAAAAGACCTCAATGATACCGCGGTATATAAATATGTTCGGATGGTATCATTGAGGATAAGCTATACTGTGATACTACAATATTGTATAAGTATGTTGTCATGATATCATGGAGGATAAGAGTGTCTCATTGAAGAACTTAGCGGACCTCAATGATAGTTAGTATATAGATATCTTGTGATGGTACCATGGAGGGGCGAAGAGAGAGCTTGTACTAAAGGGTGAAGCAAACCTCAATGATACCATTTCAATATGTAAATATGTTATGATGGTATCATAGATGACTAGGAGCATTTCAGCTTTGAAGTTGAAGCAAGCCTCAATGATACCATGGCTTCGGTATATAGGTATAGTGTGATGGTATCATTGAAAAGCTTGAAGATGCACTCCTTGGCCAAGGCAGAGACCTTAATGATATCATGCTAGTATATATATACTATGATGGTACCATGGAGGGCAGGTATTATCTTGGTGAAGAACGGGGAAAAGAGAAAACCGATAATGATACCATGGCGAGTATATATATATATATATATATATATATATATATATATATATATATATTGTGATAATATCATTGAGTACTCTTTTGACAGAACTTGAATGATACCATAACATTATATAAGTATATTGTGATGGTATCATTGAGGAAGCAAGAAAGGAACTTCTTGAAGAAGCTGAAGTAATTCCAATGATACAATGACAATATATGTGATGGTATCGACGTTGAGGATTAAGCAGGAACCTAAATGATATCATGGCGAGAATATAGACACTATGATTGTATCACTGGGAGGCGAGGATTGTTTTCTAAGAGTAGAAGTGACTTTAATGATTTCATGCTAGTATCATGGAGGAACCCAGAGTGTGTCTTGTGAAGGGTGAAATAGTTGTAGACATATAAATTATATCGGGTTAAATTCATACAAAATTTGAATTTAATTCATGTTCATTTGGATTGATTAATTAATTTGGACTTTACAAATTAATTAGTCTATTTTAATAAATTCAAGTCAGATCATTACACCTTGAGGGCCAAATCCATGCCACATGTCGCGATGACTTGGCATCCCAGGTCAAATTCAAGACCAACAAGATGACACCACGTGTTCAAGCTGGTGTGGTAGTCCCGGTCAAATTCAAAAATCAATCACACATCCGCCTAGTGTCAAAATGACATCTTTTATCCAATCATAAGAAACCTTTTCCACCCCCTACAACTATAAATAGTGGATGTACATGACATTTCCAAGGGACTTTAAAAGCATTGTAACAGCATTTTGCAAGCATTTGAAAGCTACAACATCTACTACATAGTTCTTCCAAGAGGTGGTCGGAGTTCATTTCTGGAGATCTTTTCAAAGTAACAAAAGTACTAACCAATATTCCCGGCGATCAAATACATCTCCGAGGAGATCCAAATCATCCAACACTTTGAGAAGTACATTGAAGGCCTTGAATCATGGAGAAGTTTAGGACCAAGGAAGAATCAAGAGAGCAATAGAATTGTACTCACAAGATTCATCAATAAAATTACCTTTATTTTAATTTATTTTTGTTGCGATTAATTTTCACCATTTGAAATTTTGTTGTGAAAAAAATATATTAGCGACATTCGAAGGTGTAGTGTGATGAAATTTGTTTCCTTACCCTTTCTCAATGAAATTCGAAAGCTCATGAGTGAATCTAACCCAAACTTAGGTGGCGACATTGCTCCCTCAACCTCATGTGGGACTCTATAAGCCCATGTATCTTTCACCAGTGACCTCGTCTTTGAGCTCTCTCGCTTTGTTGGATAGGAGAATTCATAACGACTTCTCAAGGAGTGTGAAGGCCTTTTGATCAAAGTGACATTTTTATCTTATCAACTTGGATATCGCCTTTATAGACTCTAAAGTGATGGACGAAACTTGTGCAATTAGGACAGTTATCTTCTCATTCAAATCTTGGAATGCTTTGTGGCTCATTTTATTCCTCGAGGTGAACATTGTAGTGCATACCTCTAGCAAGGGTTGCCCATCTCTTGAGCCCACATGGAATGTAGTGAAAAGCTGGATATGGCGCCACATCCGTCTTTTACGCATCTCCTTCGGATGATGAAAGCTTAATGGAGATCTTTTAGTTCTCTCCTTAAACATATTAATAGTAGCCGTTGAACTTCACTTTCTTTTTTTGAATCACAACTTGATTAGGTTGAATGGCATTGGTTTCTACATGTCTAATTTACAGAATCCAAGTAGAATTTCGCATTTTCAAAGTACGACTCTGTCTCAGTGAAATGATTGATATCAGAGTCATTTAAGATACTTCACAATCTTTCATATACTTAGAGGCATTGATGCAAAGTATATGGAACCACTCCATTTCATGAATCCAGGAGTCAAGAAGAAAGTTGTATTAAGTTTTGACATCTATAACATGAATCAAAGTGTTTGATTTCATGTTTCCAATGGTTTCAATCCTACACGAATCTTTTCCAAAGCTCGTTGTCACTCGCCAGTTGAAACCTTGAATTGTTATGTTACTTTTGGATTGTTCATGTTAAAGTTCGAACCTTTTAAGCACCATCTTTAGCACAATATTGACTACGGGGCCGTCATGCGATCGAGTATGCGATTGAGTACTATTTTCGAATAGCTCCTATGGCAAACAAAGGCATGTTATGCATCTTGACCCTAACAAAAAGTTATCATCTGAAGAAATTGCGGTAAGACACGGTGTGACTTCTCCATTAACATGATGTTCTTGTGCTATTGTTGGACCACACTCGTCTTTGATTTCCTTTATTTCCATTGTGTGGGAGATTACATGCGTCGCACTAATTTGGCCATCTTGAAATTTTTTCAAAATTCATACCGTATAATAGACGCCGGACCATACGTGACAATAAACCATCAATCTTCTTGCTAGTACAAATTTATCACCTTTTGGTGGTTGTTGTTGATCCATATTACTCTTGATTGTTCTTGGCTTAGGAAGATGTATTCTTGGAACCACTTGATGCCTTCATTCTTTATGAGAAACCAAGGTCCATCATCCTCATCATCTTTGTAGTTGTTGTCTATATCTACCGAACCTTCAAAGAGTTTTTTCTTGGAAAATCGACTTCAATAGGCTCAAAACTCCCAAATTGCAAGAAGATGGTGTTTTGGCATGGTCAGCGACATTGAGCACTTCTTTGCTCAGAATTCCTTGGCATGATTCTTCATTGTTTCATCCATGCCAAAGATGATTTTCCTTCACTTACTAGTGTCATGATTTTCTCCTTCAAATGAAGCATTTTCCTATCGGATGGACAATGACGCGATGAAACTTGTAGTATTTGGGATCGCTAACTTTATTGATTTCCTCGGGCCTTGCAGTTCAGGAAGATCAATGATTTTCTTGGCTAGCAATTCATTCATGATCATAGGTATGTTTGAATCTGGAAATGGTTAAACCTTTGCTTCTAACTCTTTCAAGATTGCGACGATGTTTTTCCTCCCTTGGATATTGACTTGCAGGGCTTAAATCTTCTTTCACGCTTTTGTAGTTGTGACCTTCGTAGAAGTTTCTTTTCATTGACATAGATTCTTTAGTCTATATCTTTGAGGTCGTACCTTTCTTGAACTCCTTTTCTTTTGTGAGATCGTGAGACACCTTCCTATGGCTTGCGATGCTTAACTCTATTTCATGTGTGCTCGTCTTAGCAAGTTCTTCCAATGTTTACAGCTTTGAATCCTTGTTAGTATGTATAGAAGACCCTAATGCATTCCTTGAATTCACATTTCTAACATATATTTTAGAAGGCGGTCTTTGCGGTCCAAACTTAATAATCTCAACGATTGATGTAATCCATCACGAGGCGTTCTTCGCTTTACTTAGTTCAGTCAATTCTATCATGCTGCGGATTCATCAGTGTTGTAAGAGGTGATTGAGGAATTCCCTTCTCGAAGTTGCTCCAAAATATCGATGGACTCGTGTTCTAAGTCGATATACCGGTGAATGCATTCCCTTTCGGTGAGCAGACAAATTGTTTTACCAAAAAAAATGTTGTTTAGGTTTCATTTGCCGTCAATTGTTGTAGGCTTTGGTGGTTGGTAGTTTGTCGTGGGTAGAAAATCGTCCGAGTCTAGTATATGGCTTGGAATAATCTGATAACTCTTATAGTGCTCGCCATATTGAGCCACGATGGTATTTGTTATCATTTTCTTGCAACTATTGGATAGATAATGCTACAACCAAACCAAATTATTTCTCCTTTTGAAACTTGGACTTAGGAGTGCTTGCACTTTCAGCGTTCTTGTTTTGTGAGTGAAGCCGGGTGGACAAGTAGGATGTGACTTCTGACTCTCTGGTCCAAAGGCTCAGTTTGTTCATGAGTTGACGATATGAAGGTTCTTGTCGTCAGCAGTTTCTTGAAGGCTTCAATAGTTTGCTCCATCATTACGAACTGCCAGTCATGTCGGTTGAGTCAGCCATCGGCGTTGACATTTGTTGAATTTGGAGAATCCATTGAGTCCTCAAGTCCACCAAAGTTGGAGCCGGTTTGAGAAAGTTCACCAAATAACATGGGCCAAGGTTGTCCCGAGTTGCAGTTACCCCATAGGCTTTGCCATGTGAGAGTTGTTATTTTTAACCATCTCCAAAGATGTGAAGTATTTAGATCTATCCGAGGCCAGAATCTTGAGACTTTTGTCGAGTAATCGAGGCCAACGTAGGTGAGATCGGCGGATGAAAGCAAATCCAGCGGTCTTTTTGAAAGCCATTGTAGTAGTTGACTTTGTGATTTCTGATTTGCAATAGGAAGAGATGAAGAAGCGAATTGGTCCCAGGAAGAATTGCCAATTTGTTCAGCAGGTTTTCAAATGTAGTGAAAATTAGCGCAACCAAAAATAAATAAAGAAAAGGTAATTTTATTAATGAATCTTGTGATACAATTCTTTTCTCTCTTGATTCTTCTCTCCCTAAACTTTTAGTGATCAGGGCCTTGATGAGTGTACTTCTTGAATTATTGGATGATTTGTATCTCACGGAGATGTATTTTGATCAGAATCTTTGGTTAGTACTTTGTTACTTCGGAAAGATCTCTGGGAAGAACTTCTGTTATTACACCCCATAAGTTTCTATCCTCAATTGAAGCGTGCGTATGTATTGAAAGTTTTAGAAAATGACGCTTGTGGAAAGGGCTCGAGAGGGTGATCGCGCGGGTGTTGTTGAGCGAGGCGAGAGGCCGGGCGGGAGAAATTTGCAGGCGCACTAGAGTCGCTACGCAGCACCTTACTGCGCCATGGCTTCCCCCCTTCCCACTGCCTCAATACCTATATATAGTTAAGTGTGAGTTGGTTCATTTGAAAAAACATTTCCTGGAGAACATATTCGCGGTACCTCTTCCTCTTTCAACTTTTCATTGGTTAATCGCAAAATTACGTTGTTAAACTCTGTTCAAATGTAAATTCATCTTGGATAATGGTCGGACTGTGAAACGTATCACAATTTATTTCTTGAAATTTGCTTCCGAATTATCGGAGTCCCGAGTAGAATTTGTGGAAATCACTTCATTGATCTTGGACATTCCATAAGTGTTAAGTAAATATTTCTACCTTCTAAACTCTCAAAAATTTGTAAACTTTATTTCAAATGAACATGTTATGACTTGTGGTACATTACGTTTCTAAATGAAGTTGCCTACCCATATTTTCTGTGTGTGACTATAATTTGAAGAAGTTATCAGTTCTTGAGCTACAGTAGGGTTAATTGAGCGGAGATACGGCGATTAAGGTATGTTAAGGCTAACTCCTCCGGAAAGTTACTCCTGTTGTTTAGATGATACGATTAATACCTTGTAGTAGCTCATGCTTATAGTGTTTTGGTAATTTATTACGAGACAAATTGAGGTTATAACACAAGCCATCCTTGTCGGGAAGTTTGTGTTGATTTTGATTATCGCCGAGCGTGAAGGATTCCACTGTTTAGTTATTTCTGGGTTAAGAAGACCGGTAAGTGTTTTGTTGCCATGTTGAGGCCAAAGAGACTGAAGGTAGCTGTTAGCATACTTCGTTACACTAAGTAGCATAGGGCATAGTTTAGCGATACGGTATGCATTTACGCCTATACATATAGCGAGCTCACTTACAAACCATTATCGTATCTTGACATCTGGGCAGGAATCATGATAGAATGGCCTTATCTTCAGTCAAGGCACCGGGGTTGTCAAATGAGCAGGGTGGTAGCTTTGAGTGAATTACCTCTTGTTAGCAACGTGTAGCTTCTTCCCACTTACAAATACAACTACATGAAACCCAGGACATCTCGGATATGTTCACGAGGGCCCAAGCGACTCAACTACAATTATAAGAGCCGGATGGCTCAAACACAGTTATAGGAGCCCCGAGATGGCTCGAATACGAGGAGCCCCGAAAGCTCGGACATAGTCACGAAGCCTAGAAGGCTCGATTCACATTCCAAGGTCAAGTATACCGAAGTAGTTACAACTTGCCTATGGGCCCGTAAATGCTTGATAGGAAGAGTATGAATTGCTTGCACTTAAGGGGCTTATGGGGCCTAGGTAAAGTTGTCTTGTATTGTTTGTACCTTCCGAGCTTATGAGGGCGAGTTAAGTTCTTGTTTGTACATTGCATTGGCTATAGTCTATATTATAAGGTTATGTGGTTAACTTCTGGCCCTTTATTACTGATTACTTCCGATTCCTTACGACTTACCGTTCAATGTTATCTTTTTTGCCTTACATATTTGGTAACATATTGTCTTGATGCCAGCCCCAATCGGGCGGCTTCACGTACCCATGCGGTCAGGCAGAGACGGGGTTCGAGACCGTCTCGGTAGTTGTTCAGATCTAGTAGATTGGCTAGCTCTTTCTTAGGTTGTATTGTTTGAGTTTGGTATCTTTTGACATTGTATAGTTTTTGGATGGCCGGGGCCTTTGTCGACGATATTTTACTCTTAAAGGCTTGCGGACTACGGTTTTGGTTAGTTATAAGTTATTGACCATGTGGGGACTATATGTGATATGATATGTGTTGTTGGTCATGTGGGGTCTAGTTATGTTTATACGTCGGGAGCATGATGGTCTTGTCGGCACGCTAGAATGATAATGCTATTACGGCTAGCAGGTTGGGCGATTTCTTGCCGGGTGTTGTGTAGTGTCCTTGTCGGCCTAGAGGCATGTTTATAACAAGATATAGCTATTCGCTTTCTTGATTATATGCTGCTAGCATACACCGAAGTGTATCCGGCCCGAATTAAAACAAAGTCGATTATGACATGAGATGCCATTTACACCTCCCAAGATAAGTGTGACATCCATCGACTACTCTCCGGAAGAACTATGTAGTAGATGTTTATGTGGTTTTCTCCCAATGCTTGAAAATGCTTGTTTAATGCTTGTTAAAGTCCTTTATTAGGTACATCCTATTTATAGTTATAGGGGGGACAAGGTTGCTTATGATTGACAAAAGATGTCATTTTGACACTTGGCGGATTGTGATTGATTTTGAATTTGTTGGGACTACCACATCATTTAGATACGATCGTCATCTTGTTGGTCTTGAATTTATTTGGGATGCCAAGTCACCATGACACATGGCATGGGTTTGGGCCCCTAAGGTGTAATGGACCTTGGACTTGAATTTATTAAAATAGACTAATTAATTTGTAAAGTCCAAATTAATTAATCAACCAAAATAAACATGAATTAAATCCCAATTTTGTATGAATTTTAACATTAAAAAATTTATACATCTACTTAGGTCTCTCATAAATACGTGTCGGTACATAGATATGTTGTGATGGTATCGTAGATCTTAAAAAATGCTTCATTGAAAAGAGCCCCGAAGTAGTCCTTCATGATACCATGTCACTATATAGATATCTTGTGATGATATCATAGAATTGAAGAGTGTTCATTGGAGGACTAGAGAATACATCAATGAAATGAAAAAATTTAATAAGTAGAATAAAGATAACAAAAAAAATAAATGAAATTAGATTATGGAAAAAAATAAAAAA
Source organism: Datura stramonium (assembly GCA_018107945.1). NCBI lineage: Eukaryota > Viridiplantae > Streptophyta > Magnoliopsida > Solanales > Solanaceae > Datura > Datura stramonium. Next base: position 159,448 of record JACEIK010003018.1, read on the forward strand.
TAATTAGATAAAATTAAAAAAAGATGAAAAAAAAAAAGAAAAGAACAAAATTTGAGAATGAAATTGGGTACGGTGGAAAAAGAAATAATGTAATTGAGAAAATAAATTAACGGAATTAATAGAAAAAAGAGTAAATAATAAAGAAAAAGAAAAAAAGAATAGAAATAAAAAAAAATGGAACAATGAAAAAAAAGGAATCAAATTTGGGTATGAAAATTAGATTATGGTAAAAAAAATAAGAATATTATTTGAAAAAATAAATTTTTAATTAATTTTAATTAAATTACATGTTTTTTTTGTTTTTTTAATTTTTGTATTTTTTTGTAAATTACTTCTTGTTGTATATCAAATTATTTAATTTTAAAAAATTAAAAAAGGAAATAATGATGTGATTATTTAAAAGTTGAAAATTTTAAAAAAACAAAAAAAGAAAGACCAAAAATTGTAACAAAAACTTAAATTAATTTAAAAATTAATTCAATTATTTGTAAAACATTAAAACATACCAATATAAGCACAATCACTAGAATTAATACTCTAAAAGACAAAAAAAAAAAAAAAGAAAAGGTGCATCACGCGTCAACATGATGTCATCCAGAAAAAAGAACAAGAGAAGGTGGATGTTTTGTGTTATTATTTTAGGAGGCATCAAAGTAAGGAAACCATTCTCATGTAAATACTTTACTTTTTATGGGAAACTATGTAGAATTTTCATAAAATTGAGGCAATAGAAAATAAAAAATGTTATCCTTGAGAATGGAACTTAGGTTCCAAGCAAGAAAACCTTCAAAAACAACACAAAACCACAACACATGAACTAGTGATGTTGTATTATTGTAATTTCTTAGTTATATAACAAAATTTTCACATATAAGCGAACTTGCGGGGTAGATGCCCCAAATAGTATCAGAGACGTGTTAGCTTTTATATAGCATTATAGATTTTTTTTAAGGAGCTTCCTCACCATCTTCCTAGTAGGATTTTTGTACTTTTTAATTTCTTTATTACTTTTTTCCTCTATGCAATCGGTATTTTAAATACCTTGGCCTCAAACTAGTTCAATTTTTTTTGTTATGTAGGGCCCTTTTAAGGAAAAGCATTTTTTTCGGTAAATAAATATTTTACCAAGTGAGCATTGTAATACAATTATATAAAAAACACAACAATGAACAGAGTCTCATTGTGTGAGAAGAAAAGAAACATAAGTACTTTAAACTAGTACTTAAAACTAAAAAATAAAACGACTGGGCATTTATAAGGATATGAGTTTATAGTAGTTCTAGTTTCTTGCATAGGCGTGGCTTGAGAGATCCTCTACAAAATACTTCTTTGATGATTAACTTTATTACTATATTAATACCCATTTATTCTATTCAGAAAATGTTTCACCTCTAAGTTGAAGGTACATCTTCTTTTAGAGAATAAGCATTTCTTGTTGTGGAGCGAGAATTATCATAACCGGCGGCTACCACATGCTTTCTAGTAGTGACGCGGACAAAATTTCAATCTAGGGGTTTAAAAAAAAGCATGCTAATAATATCCATAAATAAACGGTCGAATCGAATATAAATGGGCGGATCAGATATTTATAACATGTTAATAAAGAGACATTTAATATGAGAGAGATAGTGAAAATCGATAGGATTTTTTTAGTTTTTGATTTTAAATTAGAGATTTAATTCAATTCCCAATTAGGAAATAATACAAAATGATGAAGTTTTTAGTTATTTAGAAGAAAAAAATCTAGTTAAAAATAATGGAAAGCGACTATGAATTTAGAAAGAGAAAAAATATTGAAAAATTGTGGTTAGCCGGACTCAAACCCACGCCATATTGTATTTGCACCCCCTTGGCCGTTGAATCAAGTTTTTGGCTTGTATTATAGGGTTTCAAAACTTAATATATAAACATAAATAGACTTTTAATCTTATACTATACGGTGCCATTTTCGATAAAAGGGTTCGGATATGAACTTACAGGCGCCATGTTAGATCAAAATAAGTGATGTTTTAGTCTTTTAATTTTTGTTTCCAAAATAAATGGTATTTTACATAATTAAGAATGACGTTCTTTCAATTTTACCTTTATTTAAGTGGAGATAGTTTTACATAATTAGGAAAATATTAAAGAGTTACATCTTTTCAAGATATTTATTCGGAGTAAATGGGTAAAAATAAAGTTTTCTGTCTAGGAATGAGTAGTTTTCTTAGGTTTCCCAACTAAAAGCATCGCTTATTTTGAAATGGAGGAGTATTTTCTTCTTGCTTTGACGATCTTCATGGAGGTGTAGCTGTTAAAATGAGCCAAAATAAATGATTTGTTCAATGCATTGATTTTTATAATTGAATTCAAGATAATCTAAAATTGAGCTACAATTTAAGGAAAAAGTACACAAAATACACCATAAAACTAAATTAATTACATCAAAATGGACCTTCCCATATTAATTTCCTAAATACCCAATCAACCCAAAGTAATTACAATTCGTGCTTACAGCTATGAGTTTGAAGGTCTTTCGCGCATAAGATACCATACCGGTATACGAATATCTTGTGATGGTACCATGCATGATTAAGGTGTGTTGTTATGCCACTGAAAATCCAAAGATCGGACAGAAATTGAAACGGAGAAAAACTTAAAATCGGCACCGGTCCGCAGGCAGTCGTTACGCGGCTCGTAGAGTGGCCTGCATGAGTCATGAAGAGACTCATGGTGAGGTCTGAGCTTGAGTTGAGATTTGGATTTTGAAGTTTCCCTTGGCTTGAACACGAGTCGTAATTAGGTCCCCATGACTCGTTGGTGACCATAGTCAAAAGATTGGTAAGGGATAATGGTTTTGGGCAATGGAGACAATGAGAGAGGTGACAATGAGTTGTGGTCACCAACCATGATCCGTTAGGTCCCTCGCGAGGACCGTTGAGGAAATATAGGTAGTGCGGTCGACGATCGAAGGCCATGATGCGTGGTCCATGGTGACGACTCGTCCCGATCCCTCGTTGGAATTTGGTAGTAAAAGTTATTTTCTGGCGAATTTAGTAACGGTTTTTCGTAATTCCTAAGTCCTAGGGTCCTAAGCTACGTGGTTTAAAGTTCGAAATGCGGTGTTTTATGAGGGAAAAATCTATCCTTCACATCCATGCATGCAAATTGAAGGGCTTAGGAGGTGATCAAGTTAGACTTTCAAGCTTTCTTCAATCTTTCATTGAGCAATCAAGGAGTGGTAAAGTCAGTTCTTCCCAGGATATGTAGGGTTATGAATGGGTAAGTCAGTTCACGCCCATACCCAATTTCTTTCTAAATATAAAGAAATTCATATGTTGATTCTATAAGGTTTTAACCCAATGCATGAAATTCCTAATCCTCTACATGGGTATGATCTAAATGTGTTTCTACTATTAAATTATGATTCATGGGAATGTTTCGTTGTTTTCATTAAAATCATGTTTCAAGCTTTATATTAAAATTCCCATTTTATGAGAAGTTCATGAAAGTTGAGATTTATGATGAATGTCAAGTATGATGAGATATTATTGATGTAAAGCATGTTTTTAAAGTTACCCATGCTATAATCATGTTTCAAGTGAATTGAGTATTTTCAAGGCATGTTAAATATTGAAAAATGCCCATATGTTCAAGTATGATTTATGATTTTATGAATTAAACTTACCCATGGTTTGGAGTAGAAGACTACCAATTATTTTTCGGCTTGTGGTATGATTTGAGCTAAAACTTCTCATATATAATTTCGGATTTGAGATGTAATTGATTATTGAGCCCCGTTAGACGATGGTGGCTTCGTTGAGAAATGATGGAAACCATGTATGTTTTGGGAGTAGTTTCTAGCCGCTTGAGTAGGTAAGGGTCGATCACCTTATGCCTCGGAACTATGTGCCAACGTAGGTTATTACTTATATATACACTACTTTGGACCCTCCTTTTGACTATCCCTTGCCCCGTTGGGCCTCGAGTTTGATACGATATCATGGTATCGTCCTTAGCCACGACAAGTCTTTGGACGGCTCCACTTGAGTGTGATAGTACCACATAAGCTCTATCGTGGTATATGGGATTTATGAACAAGTCTCCCATTGTTCCTCATGATTTTAGTTATGCATGTTTATCCTCATTATATATATATATATATATATATTCTAAAAAGTTTGACCCAATATTGATTTATTTATGATTGTCAGATTTAAGCTTTGGGTCATTAGGATTCGGTTATGATGTTATGTTATGTTCGAATCATAATTCTAGAAAAATAGCGTGCCAAGCCTACTCTACAATTCTTGTTTTCATTATGTTTTACTAATTTTTGCATGTTTTAAATGATTTTACTTAATTAAGCGATTTTACTTACCTTGTATACAAGGTACATTTCACGTGCGATCGCATACTCATGTTGTATCATTTTTGTATTACATGCCGTACTCAAACTTAGCCTGCGTTCATAGCCGGCCTTTGAGTTAGCATCCCATATTTGTTGGTGAGTCCTCATCTCCCAAGGATCATGCTTTATCGGTTTTCTTTGTATTCCAATTTCCGACTTAGAGAGTTAGTTGGGGTCTTGTCCCATTAACTCATTAGTGATAGAGGCTTTTCATACATAGAATGTAATCGGCTTAGATTCATGTGTATTTCTGATGTTATGCTTATTTCATACTTCCTCTAAGGTTATCATGTTAATTATCCCTCTTTATTTGATTGAGTTAGATTATGTTCATGCCATGGGTTGATTTGGGGTCTCACAGGGGTTCCTTGTCTCGTGTCTCCATCCCACGGACCTATGTCGGATCGTGACAAACTAATAGGTTTGAAGTGTCTAGGGTGTGCGAAAATCACGCATTGAGTAGAGTCTTTTATGGGTGTGGTCGCCACACTTATGGCCAGAAAGGTGCTACGAGATGTTTAGTAAATGTTCCCTTCTTTCTTGATCTAAGTCATGCGGTGAAATGTCTCCCTATCCCCTTCCCTAACTCGTGCTATTCGCGATTGCGAATCATGGCTCCCAAGTAGAGTTAATGGTAGGAGGAATGGAAATGGAAACGACCACGAGGATGGCAATGGAGACGGGAACCCTGACAAGCCCCACCACTCCAGGAGCACCATGCTGCCGAGATCAGTCACCCATGCTAAATTTCGGACAGCCATTAGCGCCGAGGCCTTGACCACTCGAGGTCAGCCATAGGCAGTGGCGCATGTCACGCAGAAGAAAGATATGGCGGTAGCTCGAGTTAGAGATTTTGAGGATGAACCCACGAGTTTCTTGGGTCGGTGGATGAGCATCCACAAGTTTATACGGCCAGAGATTGTAAAGTCACCCGGATCATGGGGGTGAATGGGAGTATGAGTGTCTTGACTTAGCCTCATGTCGGCTTAAAGTCCGCACATATTTGGTTTTTAGATAGTGGAATGACGGTAGGAAGCGGCGGAGTAGGCCCTATCACTTGGGAGGAGTTTCAGTTGCTTTTAGGGTGGTTTTTCCTCGTGAGATGAGGGCTGAAAACGGCTGAGTTTGTGAATCTTAAGTAGGGGAAGAGGACGGTGCGGGAGTATGCCCTAGAGTTCAATCGTTGTCAAAAATGCTTAGAAGTTAGTGGTTGATCGGAAGGCGCGAGTAGCGAGGTTTTGTTCATGGGGTGGCAGACTATTTAGACAAGGATTGCGGGACCGCTATGCTCCATCGGGATATGGATTTACCTCGGATAGTCCAGCATATGGAGGCGGCGCATATGAGGGAGAGAGAGGCCAAGAGTCGGGGCCCGATAGTTATAGATTCTCTCGGCCAAGGCCAAGTGGTAGGCACCGTAGCAGTCCCACCGGAGATCTTTGGCCCCAACATCTTGACGATGAGTGTGCCATCCATACCTAAGCACGATTAGAGAGCGGGAAGAGCATCAAGCTCGAGGGGTTGAAACAGCGGGCCCACAAATTCCGAGTATCTCGGTTGCGGCGGGTGTGGTCGGGGGCACAGTCGGTGCTTGGCGGGTATAGGTGCTTGCCCGGGTGTGGGAGGCTTAGAACATATTCTCGAGAGGGTGTCAGCCCCGGCTAGACAAGGCCATGATAGGGGCGAGGCCCGGCTTCGGTTCAGCAACTCCACCCGCGCTCGGCGCAAAATAGATTCATCACCTTAGCATCTCGCCGGGAAACGGAGAGTTTTCCCAGGACGTAGTCATTGGTTTATTCTGAGTTTTCCATCTTGAAATATATATGCTTTGTTAGATCAAGGGCTACCTTGTCTTTTTGTGACACCTTACGTGGCTAGTAGTTTTGAGTCGGTCGAAATCTTGTCGAGGAACCCTTCTCGGTCTCTACTCCGGTCGTGGGTGATTCGGTCGTAGCTAAGAACGGGTGTATACGGGATTTCAGTCCACAGTCCTTGAAAGAATCACCTCAACGAATTTAGTGCAGAGCTATCCATGTTTGATGTTATCCTCGACATGGATTGTCTATTTGCATGTGTATACCTCGGTTAATTGTAAAACCCGGGCGTGAGTTTGATTTAAGGTGAGTGAGTCATAGAGTGGAAGGGTAGTTCGAGTTTGTGCTTGTGGGTCATTTCATTTCTTAAGTTAAGGTCGGGAAGATGATCTCCAAGGTTGTGTATACCATCTAGTTAGGGTTAAAGGATGCTCGTCCCAGAGACCAGCTATCCAGTCAGTCCTAGAGTATGTGAGTATCTAGAAGTCTTTCCAGGATGATCTACAGGGAATCCCTCCGGCGGGAAATTGATTTTGGTATTGACATGCTTTAGATACACAACCTATATCTATTCCTCGGCCAGAATGGCTCCATCAGAGCTAAAAGAGTTGAAGCGGCAGTTGAAGGACCTATTAGATAAGAGTTTCATTAGACTAAACAAGTCCCCATGAGGTGCACACCGGTTCTCTTTATCAGAAAGAAAGATGGTTCTCTTATTATGTGTATTGATTATCTACAATTGAACAAGGTCACCATCAAAACAGGTATCCTCTACCCGGGATTAATGATTTGTTGACCCGGCTTGGGGGTGCCAAGTGTTTTTCGAAGATAGATCTCGGAGTCCGGATACCATGTGCTTAGGGTTCGGAAGAGTGACATTCCAAAAGCAGTCTTGAGCTACATTATGGTCACTATGAGTTTGTAGTTATGTATTTTGGACTAAGAGAATGCTTTCTGTGGCTTTTATGGACACGATGAGCAGGGTGCTCAAGCCATATCTACACATGTTCATAATTGAGTTCATAGATGATATCCTTATATACTCTTGGAGCGAGGAGGAGCATCTTTAGCTCATTTGAGGGTGGTATTCTGAGACTTTGAAGGATGGAAATCGGTGTATGCAAATTCATCAAGTGTGAGTTTTGGTTGAATTACGTAGCGTTGTTGGCTCGTGGTGTACAGTGAGGGTGTGCGGGTAGACTTATAGAAGATAAAGGCGTGAAGAATTGGTCGGACGGTGAATCCTTCAAATATCGGGAGTTTCTTAGGCTTAGATAGGTATTATCTGAGAGATTTGTTGAGGATTTTCATCTATTGCAACTTGCAGATTGTGTGACCCGAGAAGAAGGTAAAAGAAGTTCTAATGGATTTAGAGGCTTGTGAGAAGAGCTTCCAAGAGGTTAAGACTCAGCTCACCTTGCTTCACCGATGTTGACCCTACTAGAGGGCACGGATGGGTTTGTGGTTTTATTGTGATGCTTCGAGGATCGGGCTTGGATGTGTATTAATGCAACTTACGAAAAGGTTATAACTTATGTTTCTAGGCAGTGAAAGTGAATGAAAAGAATTACCCAACTCATGATCTTGAATTGGCAGCGGTTGTATTTGCCTTGAAAATATGGAGACACTATTTGTACGGGGTCCACGTAGATGTGTTCTGGACCACAAGAGCCTACAATATATTGTTTACCCGAAGGATCTAAATCTACGCCAAATGAGGTGGTTGGAGCTACTTAGGATTACGATAAGAGTGTCCTTTACCATCAGGGCAAGGCTAATGTGGTAGAAGACACACTTAGTAGACTCTCTACAGAGAGTGTATCCCATGTGGATGAGGGAGAGAAAGGGGCTGGTGAAGGATGTGCATCGACTTGCACGGTTGGGGAGTTCATTTGGTTGATCGTAGATAGCGGTGTTATTACCGAACAGACCGGATTCGTCCTTGGTGATTGATGTAAAGGTAGACAGGCGAAGAAACTATTTTGAGTAAGGATTAAAGGAAGCCATTCGAGAGTCGAAGGTAGAGGTCTTCTCAAAGGAGGGAGATGGTGTACTTCACTACCGGGGTCGCTTATGTATTCCAAATGTTGATGATTTGAGGAGCTTGGATGTGCATGAGACTCGTGGATCCGAGGTATTCTATACATCTAGTGCCACCAAGATGTATCGTGACTTACGGAAATCTATTGGTGGAATGGCATAAAAAGAGAAGGACATATCGAATTTGTAGCTAGGCTGTCCAAACTTTCGACGGGTGAAGGTTGAGTACCAAAGACCCGGGGGTGTGCTCCAAGATATTAGAATTCCTACTTAAAAGTGGGAAGGATCAATATGGACTTCGTAAAGGTTTGCCTCGCACTCATCAATAATGACTCCATTTGGGTAGTTGTGAACAAGTTGACCAGCCGCTCATTTCTACGGTCAAAACCAGCGATTCATGAGAAGATTATGCCAAACTATACATTTGGGAGTTTGTTCGGTGCATGGAGTGCCCTTGTTCATCATATCGGATAGAGGTACTCAATTTACCTCTCGATTTTGGAGGTCAGTTCAAAAAGGATTGGGTACTCGGGTTAAGCTCAGTCTGACATTTCACCCAGCAAACAAACTGATCAACGGCGCGGGCAATTCGAACTTTCGAAGACATGTTGAGAGAATGTGTGATTGACTTCAAGGGTAGTTAGGATGATATTTTCCTCTTATCGAGGTTGCATACAATAACAACTACCATTCCGGCATTCGAATGGCTCCCGTTTGAGAATCTCTTTATGGGTGGAGATGTAAATCGCCTGTGGTTGGTTTGAAGTCGGTGAAGCTGCGATAGGACCGAGATTCGGTCCATGAGGCCATGGGAAGTTTCAACTCATACGGTACAGGTTGAAAACAGCTCGAGTCGCCAATGTCCTATACCGATGTGAGGAAGAAGAGAAATTGAGTTCAAAGTGGACGATTGGGTGCTTTTGAAGGTGTCTTCCATGAAGGGTAATGAGGTTTTGGAAAAGAAAGGGAAACTCAATTCTCGTTATGTTGGTCCCTCTACGGATTGTGAAGCGAGTTGGCAAGGTGGCATATGAATTGGAGTTGCCCTCAAAAATTAAAAGCTTACAGCCATCTGTTTTCCATGTATCTCTCTTAAAGAAGTGTTTGGGTGATCCAACTCTAGTTGTCATTAGATAGTGTCGGTATGAAAGCCAGCTTAAGTTATGAGGAGGTTTCGGTGGAAATAATGGGTCGTCGGAGTTTGAGGCTAAGAAACAAGGAAGTAGCTTCGGTTAAAGTTTTATGGAGGAATCAACATATTGATGGAGCTACGTGGGAAGTTAGAAGCGAGATAGATGGATAAATACCATCTTATTCCCTTCCCGGTTTAGTTTTAGTTTGAGGTATAGTTTTTGCCTTATACTCTGTTTAGTTTCATATTGGATTCATGTACCCAAGTTTCCTCTATGTCAAAGTATGTATGTATGGTTCATGAATTCGGTTCATCCATGTAGTTCGGTTCGGAGGTAGTCATTGGTTAGTTTTCAGTTTAAATGATCGGTATTTGAATATGATGATTGCATTTCTTTGCTTTTACGTATGTTTTTCAACATTCAAGGATGAATGTTCCCAAGAGGAGATATTGTTATACCGAAAGCCCAAAGATCATACCGGGATTAGGAAATGGAGAAAAACTAAAAATCTAGCACCAGTCACGAGCAGTAGTTTTGCTTGACCCCTTGGGGATAGAACACAGTCGTGAAGAGATTCATGGTGAGGTGCGGGGCCCGAGTTGTGATTTTTGGATTTTGAAGTTCCCACGGACAGCCGACCATGAGTCGGAGTGGAGTCCACAGCGACTTCGTTGAGTGTGATGGTCAAGATTGGTTAAGCGATAATGGTTTTAGGCAATGAAGACCACGAGTGTTCCACGATCCATTAGGTCCCTCATGAGGACCCGTTGAGAAATATAAGGCAGTGCGGTCGATGAATAAGGCCACGAGTCATGGTCCGGAGACCGGCTCGTCCGGTCCTTAATTGGGCGGCGTTAGTTATTTTCTGCGAATTTAGTAAGGGTTTTAGTAATTCCTGATCTAGGATCCTAAACTACGTCGTTTAAAGCTTGAAATGTAGTGTTTTATGAGGGAAAAATCTATCCTAGGCTCATTCACATCCATGCATGCAAATTGAAGGGCTTATGAGGTGATCAAGTTAGACTTTCTTCAAGCTTTTCTTCAATCTTTCATTGAGCAATCAAGGAGTGGTAAAGTCAGTTCTTCCCCAGGTATGTAGGGTTATGAATGGGTAAATCCGTTCACACCCATACCCAATCTCCTTCTAAATCATAAAAATTCATATGTTGATTCTATAGGTTTTAATCAATGCATAAAATTCCTAAATTTTGTACATGGGTATGATCTAAATGTGTTTCTGCTATTGAATTATGATTCATACGCAAGTTTGACGTTGTTTTTCATTAAATTATATTTTCACGCTTTATAAATTAAAATGTCCATTTATGAGAAGTTCATGAAAGTTGAGATTTATGATGAATGCTCAAGTATGATGAGATATTATTGATGAAAAACATGTTTTCAAGTTACCCATGTTTAATCATGTTTTCAAAATTGAATTGAGTATTTTCAAGCATGTTAAAGTATCGGACAATGCCCATATGTTCAAGCATGATTTTATGACTTCTGAAGCTTACCACATGGTTTTGGAACGAAGACTCCCAATTATTTTTAAACATGGTATGGTTTGAGCTAAATCTTCTCATATATAATTTTAGATTTGAGATGTAATTGATTATTGCGCCTCGTCAATAGATGATGGTGAGCTTCGTTGAAAAACAATGGAGAGCATATGCATGTTTTTGGGAGTAGTTTCTAGCAGGAGTAAATTTAGGGTCGATCACCTTATGCCTCGGAACTTCTGCAATGTAGATTATTCTTATATATATACTATTTTTGGACCTCCCTTGTGAGCTATCCCCTGCCCCGAATGGGCCTCGATCTTAATATAGATATCATGGTATCGTCCTAAGCCTGACAAGTCTTTGGTGGCTCTACCCAGAGTGTGATAGTTGGGACCACCGTTGCTGTCGCGGTATATCGGTTATAAGACAAGTCTCCCATTGTTCCTCATGATTTTAGTTATGCATGTTTATCACTCATGATATATATATATGTTCTAAAGAGGTTTGACCCGATATTTAGTTTTACTTATGATTTTCATATTTAAGCTTTTGGTCATTCGATTCGGTTATGATGTTATGTTATGTTCGAATAATGATTCCCGAGAAAAAATAGTGTGAAAGCCTGCTCTCGAATTCTTGTTTTGATAATGTTTTACATTTTGCATGTTTTAAATGATTTTACTTAATTAAGCGATTTTACTTACCTTGCATACATGATACATTTCACGTCTTGATCGCACACTCATCTTGTATCATTTTGTAATCTGAGCCTAGTACTCGGACTCGGCCTCGTTCATGCCATTGCTAATTATATTTTTCTTGTAATTATATGAACTTGAGTGGCTAGAACCCTTCATCTAGGAGTTGAAGCCACAAGAGTATGATTAATGATTATGTGAATTTGTTTGGTTTTAAGTTATTGATTATTGTTTTGTCTTACGTTCTCAATTATGGTTATTTTTATGATTGATCACCATGAAAACACACACGTTACACCTAGGTAAAAGCTTGAAAGTAAACTAGGCAAAAAAAGAATGTAGGGAGCAAGTTTGTATCTTACAATAAGTCGCGGTTAGGATAAGAAATTATAACCTAATTTTTCCTTGCTTAGTTACTAAAATGGGATGAGCTAGACACCATCTTAGAATTATCCATCACCACTCGTAGAAGTAGTTTTAGAAGCTAAGTTCGGTTAAATGATTAGAGGTATGAAAGTCCTAATCAAGAGCATAAACCCCATAAACCACATTTCCATAATTGAATTGCCCACGAACTAGAATGTCACATCCAAGCTCAACGTGTAGTTGTGAGGCTAGTTTGTCGTGTTTAGAGAGCTCGAAGAGACCATAAACATGCATTTCAATTATGTGAGACAATAATTAATTTCATATAACCCATTCGAAATCATAGTATCGCGTGATTATCCGGCTTTAATTCTAGTTGCTCTTTGAATGATTTTAGGCGTATTTACGTGACCACCCCTAGACTTAATTACACTTTATCGAAAAGTCTATATCAACACTTGCGAAAGTAAATATCACACTTGAACTTGATAATTAGCAAAATTGGTCCAGGTCCTGTGGGTTCGACATTAGGCTCTTAAAAAGGGCCCTTTCGTATTACTTGTAAGACCACGTACACTTGTGTGCGCTTGGGCGCCGTCTCAGCGGCCCGGTCTGACCTTAAACTTCCATAGGCAACTTATTATAACTCTTAGCACAGGTAATACTATATCTTGTGGTTCTAGTCCCTTAGACACTAACTTGGTTTGATCATATTTCATGTAACATGCAGGCTGATTCCTAACCTCGTAGGTGTGTTTATTTGGACTTAGATGTTTAGACAACACATGCACGAATATCTTACAAGAGTGAAAATTTGGGGCATTGACCTAAATATCTAGGGTACTAACAAGGCTTCCTCCTTAGGGTATCTACTACTCTATCGGTGGTAACAAGCGGGGTGAATTTACTGGGTGACACATGCGATAAGCCTTTGCATTGAAATAGAAACTAAGCATCCTTTGGCGTGCTTACTTATGTGGAAAGGCGGTCCCCCTAGTACTTACTAGGCAACTCTCTAATGCCAGTGACTCTAGGAGTAATACCATACTAACATAATTCGGCCACTGGGCGTCGGGGTACGCCAACGACCTTTGGGCAAGCTTTACTAGCAATACGGGCGCCAAACTTATAATTATATTATTTAGGTACACCTATGTATTCAATTCAAGGCTAAAAACTATCCACAAACTCCTAAAGCATAGTCATAGCCAATGAGAACATCAATTACGCTAACACGGTGAATAGAAGGACATAGGAGTTTCTATGGCGCTCTAGCATGAGTCACACTGTTTATCTTCTTTCCTTCTGAGGATACTACCGTATACTCTTAATATGTTAGCGGCTATCCACGACACATATGTAATCCGCGATATATTGATAGCAACTAATTACAATATGAAGAGTTATTTGTCTGCATTTCAAAAACACGGAGTCTTATCATTATACGATGAGAATAACTACTTGAAGAATAAGCCTTAACATACCTTGAATCTTTTGATTCTTGTTTAAGCGAACGGTTTCAACACCATGGCAAGCTGACTCCACTCGGCAAGTGACCCTACGTTTGAGAGAATAGGGCCATTTTCAATACTAAATTGACAAACAATGGTGTCTTTGATAATAATAATAATAACTATAATTCAACTCACCTTGCTTTCGACCGAGGAAATCCATAATTTCGAGAGTTCGGGAAAAGGAAGAAATGCTACGTCTTGCTTGTGGCCATTTAGAATCTATTTGGAGTAATTCTAACAACTTTTACTCGAAAAGAGTTCTGGTACCGCCGAGCAAATTTTAGAGAAATAACTCGCGAAATGCTTCCACCGTAGGCCTAGGACTTGGTACCTGAAGTTAATGTGCATTTGGGAGGCGTTTGGTAGCGTAATTTGATGATAATATAATGAAATTTGTGTTTTTCCGCTTCTCTGACCTAAGGAGTATGTAAGGAATGAAGTGAAATTGAACATAGGGGTTTATATAGGCATGGGGCGGTGGACAAGGGGGCCTCATACCGGCCAACGCGCCAAGAGGCCGCGCCCCATCTTGGCCATCACATCAAGGGGCACAGCATGCCAGCCTCCTCTCGGGCGCTAATGTACTGACGCTGACTGCGCCTCAGCCGCACATGCGGGGCTGGCGCGCCCCTTGGCCTCGCGGATTGGCCTCGCCCACCACCTTTCCAAGACTTTTCCACTGTCTGCGTCAAACTCCCTCTCTACTCGTCACAAGCCCATGCGTACGTACACTAGCCACTAACGTCTTACGGGGTGTAACATTTTTATAAATTTTTAAAAATTTAATACATACGCAATAAACATTATATACAACTTTCATACAAATTTGATATGACTACAACAACATAAACTTCCAAATCATACAACTTTAATACGGTTTATTCAAATCACATCAAATCTATATCAAATCATCCTAAATTTAAAATATAGGTTCCCCAATGTGTTCTTTAACATTTTGAACCCACACCAATTTTAAATTATTTTAATTTTCAAACTCAAGTTTCAATTTTGAAGCTTCAAGCATCATCCATGTGGTGGAATTCGAGGTCGAATATGAAATTCTGTTCAAAACCATATCAAATCTACACCAAATCATACGATCCTAAATTTGATATATAAACTCCCAGATGTTCTCAAACATTTGGAACAACACCCATTTGACATTATTTTTAATTTTTAAAAATAAGTTTCAACTTTTAAGTTTCAAAACTTCATCAATGAAAAAAAATTTGAGATTTGAGCCCCACAAAAGAAAAATTGATAAATTGAAAAAATAAAGAAAAAGAAGAAGGAGCTAAGAAGGGTGTTGGGATTTATGCTTAGTGTTTATGATTTGACAAAGTCGATGAAGCAATTGGCCAAGTTGTTCCAAGGGAATATAAAATTTATTATCTAAAGAGGTTGACATGGAAAGCGATACAATGTTCCAATAGAGATAAGGAGTGCACGTATCCAAAAAGATGATTAAGCCATGTCACACAATATGGAGTGAAATAAACATGTGCTAAATTGAAGTATTGGAATTACACTACAATCTTAAAGAGGCAAAGAGTTTGACTCGAAGGAGTCTCACTGAAGTACAACTCTAAGTTAGAAGAGTTTTATTTGATGGGCACTTCAAAGTGAAGAACAACTCTACAGAAGAAATTGAACATGTCTTGATTTGTAAGAGTTGGAGTTTGATTAAAACACAAAGGAAGCCAAAAGATAGACTAAAGAAGGACTCTACTTGGAGTAGACTTCTAAGGCGCACAAGGTAGTTCTTGTAGAAGATGTTGAAGAGTTGTGTATATATAGAAGTGTGACTTCTCAAAAGTAACTCATGCACTCATAAAGAGATAAAAAGAAAATCGTAAAGAGTGAGATTTTGCAACATTTGAAGTGTAAAGAAATTCAATTGGCGAACTTGGTCCTAGTAAAGTGATAGGCTAGACTTAGCAATCTTGTACTAGGAGTTGGTCATTGAGTTGTAATTGTGATTCTTAATTTATTGAGTTATAAAGCGAATTGAGAAGAGTTGGTCTTCAAGTATTCTTACTAGGAAGACATTGTTCTTGGTTAGGAGATTAAAAAGTTAAGAATTAGAGTTTTATAATTTCCTTAGATTCAAGAGTTGTAATCAATTGTTTGAAGAGGCTCTTTGAAGTTGAGTGAAGTTGGAGAAAACCCTATGGAGTACGAATTCGTGGTTTTAGCCTTTTAGCGAGTCGGGTGTTTTTGACGTAAAAATACTGTGTTTTTTTATTCTTACGCGTTTCTTGCATTGAAATATGTCGGGCGACATGTTTCAATCGTGAGCAATAGTAATGTAAATAAGTCAAATCGTGGTTGTGTCTAACGAATTGGTATCGAAAGTTTATCTTAAAGGTTAACACCTAAGATACATCATCATGAATTACGCACCACCCGTGGACATTGTGAAGGAAGTCAAGCACTCGACCACCTCTTTTTCGATGGATCACACTTCATTTTGGTGGAAGACTCGCATGGAGAATTTTATCCCGGATGAGGACTATAGTAGTAGAGGATAGGATCACTCTTAGGACACATTATTCAAAGAAGATGATGGATGGATGAAGTTCTAAAAGTAGATGCAGATTCACTTGCGGATGACTTATTGGCTCTCGAAAAATGCCAAAAGCTAAGAACATCCTTGTATGTGAATTGGGTCTGATAGGTACAATCGGATTTCAAATTGCTCAACGGCAAAAGCAGGATATGGGATGCTTTGATCAGCTCATGAAGGAACAAGTCGGGGTCGAAAGTTGGGTTGCTATGTTATTTCTTGAATATGAAATATTCAAAGATGAAGGAAAGTGAGGCTTTGCAAGAAATGATCACTAGACTTACATCACTAGTAAATAAATTATCCTCCTGGAAAAATTGCTCACCCTTTGAAGACAAGTTGACAAAGTCTTAGGGGTCCTTCCTAAGGCTAAATGGGATGTCAAATTCTTCTTTATAAGGAAGCTAAAGATATATCTACCATGACTCTTGATGAGTTAGAAGAGAATTTGAAGACTTATGAGATGAACATGGATGAACTTATGAAAAGAAAAGATGGAATCAAGAAAACTCACGGGCTTTAAAACTTTCGCCGGTGATGAGCATGATATTGATGATGATCAAATAACGTTTCTAACAAAAAGTTTAAGAAGTTCCTCAAGTAAGAGAAGGGCTATGACGAAAGGAACAAGTAGCAAAAAAGGGTTCCGATGAGAAGTCTCCCGGCAACTTGCTACAAATGCTACAAGGCAGATCATATAATTAAGATTGTCCACTACGAAAAATTAAGTGGAGAAAAGAGAGGGCTGAAAGGAGAGAGAGCTAAAAAGAAAAAGAAAGGAAAAGAAAAAGGAAAATTATGCAGTGGTTAAGCGAGGGATTTGACAAGCTGATGATTACGATGTAGAAATTGATGAGACTTTGCATTCACATGGCTCTAGGGACTCTGATGCTTGATGAAGGAGACAAAATTAGAGGTAAGTATCTCTGACTTGAATGAAAACTTATACTTCTCTCTAAAAAATTTATTTTTATAATGAATGCTTTTAATAGATAAATTCCGAGTCACTTCGACGAGGATCGGCTTTTTAATATTTTGCTAGCTTAAAATTTGAGGTCATTGATCTTAAAAATGGCAAAGGATATTATTGATAAAGAAAACAATTCCTTAAAGGAACAAATTACCCGACTTGATACGCAAATCAAGTCCTCAAAAGTAAGCCCAGAAAGAATCCTCTTTTCAAAAGGAATGGATGGTGAGAATGCGAAAAAAGGTTGAGTCGGATCTCAAGCCTTTGTAAAAGATGATTACATCGTGAGAAAGAAAGGTAAGAAAATTGATTTTGAAAATATCAAGTTAAAACTTGATCTTGAGAAAGCTAGTAGGTGGACAAGTCATCTAGAGTTTGAACAATCTAAGTGGAAGAGTTCACAATAAAAGGGTTGGGATAGGTTTTCATAAAGAAAAAATATCGAATGTATTACATTGTGGTCAAAGTGGTCATCCTACTACCGATGTCCAATTGTAACTAGGAGTAGGAACAGTGTACTTTGCGGCAAGGAAATAAGCTAAAAAATGTTCCGCAAGGAGCAGTCTAACAACTGTTGCCATGCTGAATAGAAGAAATTTGATTCACCACTTAATCACCAAAAGGACCCAAACTTTATGCAGGTTCTAAAACCTTATAGTTATTTTTCGGGTAGTGAAAGGGAGCAAGCATTGGTACATGGATAGTGCTTGTTCAGATACGTATGCGGAGACAAACAAAAATCCCTTTCACTTACTCCGAGTAAAAGGGGGAATGTATCATTTGGAGATGGAAAAAAGGATTTACCAAGGTCAAAAGGGTTGGATACAAAAGAAATTGTTCTAAGCGTATGCAGACACGAAAATGTGCACAAGAGATATCATGGAATTGCGGGTACAAATTACGACTTGTCTTAATGCAATGGACTTGGGCATGCTAGTTTGAAAAATTGAATAAACTTGCTTCAAGGGACATGGTTATAGGTTTGCCTAAATTAAGTTCAAAATGACAAATTTTAGTGCCTATGTAAGGAGAAGCAAGTAAGATTCTCATTCAAATCAAAGAATCAAGTGAACACAAACATGTATCTTAACACAGTTGCACTTATGGATTTTTGTAGACCACATGAAGAATGAAAGTGAGTGATAAGACATGCTCAAGAACATGTTGCATCACACGTTTCAACTATTGAACAAAATGTGGACTCATTGACAAGGAATACATTAAATATGGAAGCTACTATAGAGATTTATACTCATTGCCCTTGCCCAAATGGACCTTGATGAAACGAGTTCATCTATAGGGAGTTTGAGGAGCGGATTGCGATAGAGTTGAGGAGAAAATTATGTTTTCATGAGATTGATATTTGATTGTTTTGAAGATAGCCTAGTGTGTATAAGTTATTTAGCATCTCAAATTAGATTTCTTTTCAATGATGTCAAAAGGAGGAAGAATATAGGTTGTGCAACATTTATAAACCATATGGCGGCTTGTTTTAATCAAGTGTTTCATCTCTTAGTTCTACGGAGTAGATATCATTGAGGACACCGGTACAAGGAGTTTGTCATCATTAAGGGTGGCAAAGGGAATCGAGATTTGCGTCCGTTTCGATAACGGACTGGAGATACCGGTAAGGCAGATTTAATAGGTCAGGTAGAAACTAGTATAGGGTGTACCCGGAGTAGGAAAATCGGTGTGGGATGAGCAAATTCTGGGATTGACTAGATATCGAGTAAACCAGGTTCCGATACCGGTTAACGGTCGGATTTTAAATTATTTTTTTGGGTAGTAGCTATTAGGAGCTATTTGGAAAAGGGCGTGGAACCCTGCTTGACTCTAACATCTATTTTCCCCCTACCCACCTAACACTATAAATATATCCCATATTCATCTATTTTTCTCACAAAATCTTCAATTCTCTCTATTATTTTATCAAAGACTCAAACTCACAAATTCTCTCTAGTTTCTACTCTCTAATATTTTAATTTTATATTTGTGGTATTAGCTAATTGGAGTTAGGAGATTTTTTGAGACATTTGCAAGCTTCAATTGTCGTCTCTCAATTCAACTTTTGCGTTTCGTTTCGCAAACCGTTGTTCTAATCGTTCAACTTTAATCTCTCCTTATTTATTTACTTATAATTTTTGTTGTTATATTTATAATTTTATATTTCTTGTTAATTTGTTATTTTATTTCAATATCTCTAGTTTCTTATTTTATATTTTAAAATAGGGATCTTGGGTAAACAAAGTAGAGGTAAAAGAATTATAGGTGCTACCAATAGGGGACACACGAAAATAGTTCTAGATCATTACCACCACCGTCACCGCCTAGATTTAGTAATGTTGATGAAACTTACTTACCACGTCAACAACCTTATGGTGTTAATTCTACTACTCAATTAGACCGCTGATACCATTGATAGAATTTATACTAATTTTGAAGAAGACTTAGAGGATTCTCAAGAGGTACAAGAAGAAAAGTTAGAGGAGACCCCTACCCCTACTAGTTCGGTTATGGAATCACGTACATTTACTAGGGCCACTAGGGGTGAGGGAGAACATCCTAAAGGTCATTAGTTTGGCAATTTATGGAGTAAAATAGTAAAAAAAAAACTAACTGCTTGTTTAAAATGTAGAAAATATTAAAATATTTGGTGGGGGATTGAAAGGTGGGGCAGGGGTTGCTAACTAAATATTTGAGATTGTGTAATAAAGAATTTGTTCACCTAAGTCATTGCTAAGGCTAAGGCTAAAAAATGGTACACATTTTTGATGGATCTATAGGAGTAGGAGGGTCTAACATGGTTCAAAGTCATTTAAATAGGACTAACTTTGGATGACCCAAGCACAAATGTCACATATAGTCGGGAAAAAGATCGTAGAATTAGCTAAAATGGTAGTTGTTTGTAGTTTTACCTTCGGTTTTCTTCACATCTCGATTTTATTCATTATATTCGGGAGTGTATAATCCATCTTTTCAAAGGTTTTTCTAGAAACACAATTAAAAATGATATTTTTAAATATCAAGTTGAACACTATCATTATCTTCGTTGTCTCTTTGTATATTTTGATGGTAGAATATCTATTGCTTCGATATGGGTCATGTATTAATGGTAATGATTATTTTATTGTTTGCTCTCATTGGATTGATCATGAATGGAATATACAAAAAAGAATAATAGGATATAAATATGTAGAAGAAAGTAAAACCGATTCTTACATAGTTTTAGAAGGTATTTTACAATATTTTAATCTTTGTGATAAAATAATGGGTGTCCCTTTAGACAATGCTTCTAATAATTTGAAAGCAGTTGATTTTTTAAAACCTAGACTTTGTCCAATTAATAATGATGATTTTCATGTTAAAATATAACATATTTTTAATTTAATTAGCAACACATGGTCTTGATACTTTTGGATTTAGTTGTCAAAAAGTTAGACTTGTTTGTGCTGGATTTTAAAGCAAAAATAAAAGGCTAGACTTGTTCTGAATATAAAAATCATTGTGTAGAATGCCAACTTGAATATAGAAAAATTTTAAAATAAATTGTCTACTAGATGGAACTCTTTATATGAAATGCTTGAAGTAGCTTATGTTTATCGCATTCCCTATTTAGTTATATTACTCATAATGCGAATACTTATTCAAGACTTTGTGATGATGATTGGGCTCAAGTTTATGAAATTATTAAATTTTTAAAAATATTTTTTCTATCACTTTTTATTTCAATCATAATTTAATTTCCAATTTCATATAACTGACTATCTCAAATGTTTTTTTTGTTTTTTTAAATTTATAAATTTTAAAATTTTATATTTATTTTATGGAAACCATTTCAAAATTGGTTTTTTAAAAATTTTAAAAATATTTTTTCTATCACTTTTTATTTCAATCATAATTTAATTTCCAATTTCATATAACTGACTATCTCAAATGTTTTTTTTGTTTTTTTAAAAATTTAAAAATTCAATAGGACGAATTGCCAACCCTTGAGATGTGGAAGAGTAGTATAATACCTAAGTTAGAAACTCATATAATGTATATAGAAAAATTCGAACAAATTATTCCACCGACGCGACATGTTAGTTCTAGGCATAGGGTAGACGATGTTGATGACTTGATTGGTGATTATCTTGGTCTCGAATCATCACCGGTGATGACTTTGATTAATATATTTGGCACGAGATAGCATCAAAGATGCAAATGGAGAGTTGCAACTTTTGGTGTGGTGAAAGAACCATAGGGAAAAATATCCAAGGCTTTCAAGGGTAGTTCGAGATGTCTTAGACATTCAAGCGTCTTCGGTAGCTTCGGAAGGCGAATTTATTGCTTGAGGAAGATTTATTATTGGAGACCTGCGATATTCTTTGGCAAAAGAAAGTTTAGAAATATCGGTGTTATTGGAGATTGGGTAAATGTTGAGCAGAAGAAACTTTGGGTTTGCCAAAGTTATTGGCCCAAATTGAAGATGAAATAGATGAAATATTTGGAGAAAATAGTGATGACGGCATGGACCTGATGGAGGGAACAAGGAAGAGTACGAAGATTACAGAAAATGCTGAAGGGGACGTGATAAATAAGTTACGAAAACAACATTTTGGAGATTATAGGTTTTAGTTATTTAGTATAATAATAGAGACCTAATTGAAATAGAACCCTTCCTAGAAGGTGGTTGCGTAGATTAGGTACTCTTTTAGTCTTCTAAATATTTTGTAATACATGTATGATTTTATTTATTTGAATAAATTTTTTAGGTTATTCGCCTTATTTTTTTTAAATAATTGTCTTTTATTTAATGCAACTCATTTTATAAATACTTAGTATTACTTACTTACAATTTAATTTATATTTGATTTTGCTAACTTAGTAACTTATCGAGTTACTTCATAAATTTATTACAATTTTATCAAAACTTTAATAAGCTACAAATTTAATCAGTTTTGACTTTTGTAAAAATAATTAGTTAGTTTTGTAAAAAGTTCATAAATTAACTTAAAATATTTAATAAGTTATTTAAAATATTTAAAAGTTCATAGGGTGTCTTTATAAGTTATAACTTAAAAAAATAAAAAAATATCCCAAAAAAATGATTAACTTAAATTCTTAATAGACTAGCCAATTATACTAATGGATAATAATTAACAAATTATTTATAAAAACTTTTGTAAAAAAAATAAAGAAATATATTTTATAAAAAATATAATTGGATCAGGTTCCGCACCAGGTAATACGGACGAACCAAACAATGTGGAATACCCGGTGAGCCGGTTCCGATCAAAAGCGGGTGCGGACCCCGATCGTTCTGAAAAATGGTCAGGTGATTTGGGTTCGGTCGTTGCCACCCTTAGTCATCATCAAAAGGGAAAATTTGTTGGAATCTATGTAGTTTTGATGATTGACAAAATCGATAAACAATTGACCAAGTTATTCCAGGTATAAAATTTCTTGTCTAAAGAAGGTGACATGACAACGATAAATGTTCCAATAAAGATAAGTTGCACGTATCAAAAGATGGTTAAGCCATGTCACACAATCTCGGAAAGAAATAAACATGTGCTAAATTGAAGTATTAGAGTTCTACTATAATACTAAAAAAGAGGCAAAAAGAGTTTGACTCGAAGAAGGAGTCTTACTTGAAGTAGAACTCTAAGTCAAGAAGAGTTTGATTTGATGGGACATAGAAGTGAAAGAACAACTCTTTGAAGAGTTGAACATGTCTTTGATTTGTAAGAGTTGGAGTTTGATTAAAACACAAGGAAGCGAAAGATAGACTTGAAGAAGGACTCTTGTGATGTAGGCGCTAAGACGCCTAAAGGTAGTTGTTGCGAAGATGTTGAAGAGTTGTGTATATATAGAAGTGTGATTTCTCAAAGCAGCTCGTGCACTCATAAAGAGAGAAAAAAGAAAATGCGTAAAGGAAGAGTGAGATTTTGCAACATTTGAAGTGTGAAGAGAAATTCAATTGTGAACTTGGTCTAAGTAAAGTGATAGGATAGAGTCGGCAATCTTGTACTAGGAGTTGGTCATTGAGTTGTAATTGTGATTCTTAATTCGGTGAAGTTGTAAAGTTGAATTGAGAAGAGTTAATCTTCAAGTATTATTCTTAGGAAGATATTGTTCTTTGGTTAGGAGATTGAGCAGTTGAATTAGAGTTATAATTCCTTAGATTGCAAGGCTATAATCAAGTTTGTTTGAAGAGGCTCTTTGAAGTTAGTGAAGTTGGAGAAAATCTGTAGAGGTACGAGATCGTGGTTTTCACCTTTTGAGTCGAGTGTTTTCCACATAAAAATACTATTTTCGTTACTTATAGTTTCTTGCATTATTGAAACATGTCGGGCGACTTTGTTTCAATCGTAAACAATAAGCTAACATAACTAAATAAAATTGTGGTTGTGCATTCTAACAAAGGCGATTAGCGGTGAAGAAAAGAAAAAGGGATTGATAGTAAAGTAGAAGGAGAAGGGGCTAAAAATGAAAAAAAAAATATTTTTGAGTTCCTTTAATCAAAATATCCCAAATATATAGACAATTAAAGTTTCGATTGACACTTTGACAAGTAGAAATAGACTTGTATAAGTTAATGCATCTTTCTACATATGTCAATTGTCGAAGGGTTAGAAAATTAAAGTAGAACAATTTGATCAAAAACATGTTTGGGTGATGCACAAAAAATGAAATTTATATAGGATGTGTTTGGTAGCTTGAGAAAAATAATTTTCTAAAAAATTTTTTTGTAACTTTAAATGATTATAATGTTGAATGTAAATAAAAATTTTTATTTTTAAATATATATATATATATTTATATATATATATATATATACTCTATCATAAAATCTAGACAAATACTATGAGTGTTGGGGGTGGAGGACACAATCACGGTGAAATATCATGTGAAACTTACTTTTTCTACTTTCACACAAGAAAGTCATTTTCACATTTTAAAGAAACTTTTTATTATTTTTTTTGAGAAAATATTATATTAAAAAATATTGACCAATCAAATATAAAATAATTTCAATCAAATATAAAATAATTTTTTTTAAAATTAAAAATAAAAAATCGAAGACCAAAATTGAAAGACTGGTCTTACTGTTTTGTTTAAAATTGATGAACTCGATTGTGTCAGAAAATAGTGGGTCGTTTTCCTTAATTTAAAATTTGATACAAAAACTTTAAGAAAAAATCAATGGAGTGTAGCAACTTAGAATTAAATCCAAATATTTATTATCACTACTAAAATAATATAAAAATTGATCAAATTCAAAGAATCGAAGGAAAACAGATCTAGTTCATTAGTTTTTTTTTTAAAAAAAAATAAAAACCGACAGACTCTAAGAAAATCGATGGATGTCTGTCAGTTGTTTTAATGCAAAAATATTTGAAAATTATAAAGAGTGTATTTTTATTTTGGTTTATTTCCTACCTTAAGTCCAGGAAGCTTA
>JACEIK010003019.1:0-16317 GCA_018107945.1 Datura stramonium
CAATTCGTAATAGCGCATGATTATCTGGTTTTAACTCTATGTTGCTCCTAGAGTGAATTCAGAATATGTCGTTGACCAAAATTAGACTTAATTAAACCTCTCTCGAAAACTTCTAATAACCAACATTTTCGGTATTTAATATCACACTTGAACTAGATGGTTATCGGAATGGGTCCAGTCCCTGTGGGTTCGACATTCCGGTTCTTTAAAAGAGCCACTATATTACTTGCACGACCCGTACGCTTGGGTATGCGGGGAAGAGTCGTCAAGTTTTTGGCGTCGTTGCCGGGGATGAAAGTCGTCAAGTTTTTAACGCCGTTGCCGGGGATGAAAGTCATCAAGTTTTTGGCGTCGTTGCCGAGGATGAAAGTCGTCAGGTACTCAATTCACTTCTCAGTTTTGGAAGTCATTTCAAAAAGTACTAGGTACTCAAGTTAAGCTCAGCACAACGTTTCACCCGCAAATGGATGGTCAAGCGAGTGGACAATTTAGACTCTCAAGGACATGTTGAGAGCATGCGTGATTGACTTCAAAGGTAGCTAGGATGAGCATTTTCCTCTTATCAAGTTTGCATACAATAACAACTATCATTCCAGTATCCATATGGCACCGTTTGAGGCTCTCTATGGGCGGAGGTGTAGGTTGCCTATGGGATGGTTTGAGGTTGGTGAAACAGAGATTATAGGACCAGATTCAGTTCATGATGATATGGAGAAGGTTCAGTTGATAAGGGACAAGTTGAAAACTACCTAGAGTCGCCAAAAGTCCTATGCCGACACGAGGAGGAGGGAATTAGAATTTGAAGTTGATGATTTGGTATTTCTAAAGGTGTCTCCCATGAAGGGAGTGATGAGGTTCGAAAAGAAGGGGAAACTCAGTCCCCGCTATGTCGGCCCATACCGGATCATAAGACGTGTTGGCAAGGTGGCCTATGAGTTGGAGCTACCCTCAGAATTAGCTTTCGTGCACCCGGTATCCCATGTGTCGCTCTTGAAGTAGTGTCTGCGTAATCCAACTCTAGTTGTCCCGGTGGACAGTGTTGGTGCGAAAGATAGCCTCAGTTATGAGGAGGTTCCAGAAGAAATACTGGATCGCCAGGTTCGAAGGCTAAGGAACAAAGAAGTAGCTTCAGTCAAAGTGTTATGGAGGAATCAGCATGTTAAGGGAGCTATGTTGGAAGCCAAAACTGATATGATGGCTAGATACCCCCAGTTATTCTCTACCAGCTCAATTCCAGCTTGAGGTATCAGTTTTTGACCTAAAACTCTATTTAGTTTTCATGTTCGGTTCATGTTCCCAAGTTTCTTTTATGTATGTGGATGTATGTATGATTTATGAATTCAGTTCAACTATGTAGTTTGAATCGGGGATAGTCATACCATCGGTTTTCGATTTAAAAGATCAATATATGAATATGATAATTGCATTTTTCTGCTTTTTTGTATGCTTTCCAACATTCGAGGGAAAATATTTCCAAGGGGGAGATATGGTTATACCCCGGAGGCCCAAAGATCATACCTGGGAGTTTAAACGGAGAAAAACTTAAATCGGGCATTAGGCATAGAACGGGTCATGAGATGACCCGTGAGAGCAGCCCATGAGTCGTGATGTGACTCGTGGGGAGGCCCAGGAGATGATTTTGCAGTTTGGGAAACAGGATCCCCACGGGCATGACCATGACTCGTGGTCAGACCCCACGATTCGTGGGGTGAGTCGTGACCAATAAGGGAATAAAATTTATTGAGGCTGAGGTAGTGTATGTCACGGGTCATGCCATGAGTGTTGGTCATAGAGGAAGAGTTGTTGGGTACCTCGTTGGGACCATCTGGTAGTTATTTTCTGTGAATTTAGTAAGAGATTTTCCGTAATTCCTAAGATCCTAAGCCTATACTACATCGTTTTGAGTTATGAATGATGACTTTTAAAGGGGGTTAAGTTCATTTTAGGCCTTCATGCATGTAAGATAGAAGGTGAGAGAGGGTGATCAAGCTTAGTGTTCTTCAATTTCTTCTTGGGCTATCGAAGAAGTGTAAGAATCAGCTACCAATAGGTATGTAGGGTTATGAATGGGTGATTTCTTTCACACACATGCCCAATACCTCTCTAAATCATGAGATTTCTATGTCTAGACTATAGGGTTTTAACCCAATGCATGAATTTCCTAATTCTTTACATGGGTATGATTTAAATATGTTTCCACAATTGAATTATGAAGCATGGGCAAGCTTTATGATATTTTTAATTAAAAATCATGTTTCTAGCTTTATGAATTAAAAGCCCATTGAAGAAAAGTTCATGAAAGATGACATTTGTGATGAATGTATGATGATGATGAGATATTATGATGAAAAACATGTTTTCAAACTACCCATGTTTATAATCATGTTTTTGATAAGAATTGAGTATTTTAAAGTATGATAAAGCTTTGGGCAATGCCCACATGTTCAAAGTATGATTGATGATTTTTGGAATTGAGCTTACCATATAGTTTTGGAGCGAAGACTCCCAATTATCTTTTAGCTTGTGGTATGGTTTGAGTTAAATCTTCTCATATACATGATTTCATATTTGAGATGTACTTGATGTTTGAGCTTTGTCAATAGATGATGTTGAGCTTCGTTGAATAATAATATAGAGCATATGCATGTTTTTGGGAGTAGTGTCTAGCACCGAGTAGGCTAAGGGTTGATCACCCTATGCCTCGGAACTACGCGCCAACGTAAGTTTATACTTATATGTTACATTGGGACCTCCCTTGTGAGCTATCCCTTTCCCTTTTGGTCCATGATCTTGATATCGATATCATGGTATCTTCCCAAGCCCTGGCAAGGCTTTGGACGGCTCTAC
The DNA here is from genome assembly GCA_018107945.1 of Datura stramonium. Taxonomy (NCBI): domain Eukaryota; kingdom Viridiplantae; phylum Streptophyta; class Magnoliopsida; order Solanales; family Solanaceae; genus Datura; species Datura stramonium. Next base: position 2,848 of record JACEIK010003019.1, read on the forward strand.
CCACTTGAGTTTGATAGTTCGGACCACGTAAGCTCTATTGTGGTATGTCGGTTGAAATAAGAGTCTCCCATTGTTCCTCATGATTTCAATTATGCATGTTTATCATCCATAATATTTCTATATCTATATATGTTCTAAACTAGGATTGACTCAATGTTCAATTTTAATTATAAATATCATATTTTATCTTTATGTCAATCGATTCAATTATGATGTATGTTACGTAATAATGAGATCATGATTTCAGAAAGAATGCATGTAAGCCCTACCCTCAGATTCTTAATGTTTATGTTTACATTATGCATTGTCTTTAAATGATTTTTCCTACTTAAGTTGTTTTACTTATATTCCATACTAGGTACATTCCACGTACTGTCTGTATACTCTATGTTGTATCATTTCATGATATAGGATTCGGCTCTTAGGCTTAGCCATATTCATAGTCAGTCTTCTGAGAAAGCATCGTACGTTGTTGGTGAGTCCTCATCTCCCAAGAACTAGACTATTCAGATTTTCTTATGTACTTTCAGTTTCAGATTATTGAGTAAGTTGGGTATTGTCCCATCAACTTGTCATGTTTAGAGGCTTTTCAGACATATGGTTATATTCAGCTTTAGATTGTGTATTCTGATGTTATGTTTAATCTAGACTTCCGCTATGATTATCTTGTTGATTCTTCTATTTTATTGATTGAGTTAGATGTATGCTTGTGTCATGGGTCGACTTGTGGTCTCTCGGAGCTCCTTGTCCCGTCTTGCGATCTGGGCATCCGTTCAGGTCGTGACACCCAACTATTACACACAAGTGGGCAAAGCTGTCAAAAGCTTTGCCAGGACTAAGGGCGCCACCATGATATCGACATCGAGCTGAAGGCCCCTAGGGGCGAGGAAACTCTCTTGAGAGGACCCAAATAAATATATATACTATGTTGTTCCATAGTTCTGAGACCTGGGGTTTACAATAAACCCTAGCCTACTCAGTGCTAAACACTACTCCCAAAAATGTGCAAGGTGCTCTCCATCATTTTGCAATGAAGCTGAAACCATCATTTTTCAATGAAGCTAAAACCATCATTTTTCAATGAAGCTAATAATGTAATTACATGCATAGTTTGAAATCTGAATATGGGGAATACTGACTACAAACATACCATAAGTTGAATTCAGGATTTAGGATCCTTAGAATGATGGCTTTAAGCTAAGGGGGAGATGGTAAGTATGTGAGACAAGCCGGATCTTGAGTATGCTAGTAGGGGAGCTCCAGCCCTAGCGGTTGCGGTATATCGATCCCTTCAGGTTCTGATAACTTCTCTTGTATTTTAGTTGAAGCTAGGCTCTACCCATCCCTATGTGCAGACTTCCAAAATTTCTTAGTAGCCGCTTTAGACAGCGATGCTAGTTTTACTCTATAAATTCTTAAGGCTCATCTTCATGTTATAAACCAGCTATGTGTGTTGACTCATGTCTTCTAGTATGTTTAGCTAGAATTCAGTCTTTAGAAGTTGCTTAGTAGCCTAGTATATGAAGGTACCTCCTATATATAATCAGTTTTAGATGTCGTGAATGACTCGCGCTCATGAATTCCTTACTCCCAATTAGACTTGATATCATTAATCCTAGTTTAGAGTCAGAAAGTGATTTGAGAATGAGGACTCAGTCCGTATCAGCTCAGTGCCAGTTGGAGGGAAAGAATCCTTCTTAGTGTTCTATTTAGTCCCATATCTTTTTGATTGTTTGTTTTTCAGTCCCTCTTACACCTTATCATACATGTGCGATTTGGATATTCAGTTCGGAGATGTAAGATCAGCCCGAGGTCAGATACTCCATTGGTTTCAGTTTTATATGATTAATTTTGGGATTTAGATCCGTCCCTATCCTTTTCAGTATGTTTAGCCAATATTCGAGAATGAATGTTCCCAAGGAGGAGATATTATAACACCTCGGAGGCTTATAAGATCAGACTCTGGATTTAAAGAAAGAAATCAGTTGGAAACTGGAAATTTCACCACAGAACGAGTCGTGGTATGACTCATTAGGTGACACCACAAGTCGTGGTGAGACTCATTGCAAGTAGTCAGCGAAGTCCTTTCATAGTTCCGAGGTAATGACCCACGTCATGACTCGTGGGGTGAGGAGACAATTCGTGGGGTCCTGGTCACGCACAGTAGTTAGAAATATCAAGACTCTAAGGGATGAGGGACATGACGACTCGTTAAGTCCAGTAACGATTTGTCCTAAAGAGTCGCCGCATGGAATTCAGATATAATGCAAGTTGAGACAGTGGTGATGACAGATGGTGACCACGAACCATTAGGTGAGGCAACGACCCGTCATTTCGATCGTGGGAAGGATTTGAAGGATTTTTCTAGTGTTGATGGAGAGTGGACATGACGAGTCGTCAAGTGAAGTAACGACTCATTAGGTCAGTCATGGGAAGGGAGAGCATGCTTATTGGCTTTAGTAGTAATGGGGAGATCCACGAATCATCAAGTCAACTAACGACTCATGGAGTCAGTCATCGTCAGGTTCAGGGGAATTCATTGAGAAATGTTCCAATGCACTCCACGACTTGGCACCACGAGTCGTTTCCAAGCCCACGACTCGTTGAGTGCCTCGTGGGGATTGGCAGGTGGATTTTTTCTGCGTTTTTCCAGGGTTGTTTACATAAAATTCTATGCTTCTAACTCCTGAACTATGTCGTTTTAAGCATTGTATGAGACGTTTTTAAGGTTTTTTCTAGCCTAATCCCACATTCCCTCAAGATATTCCCTCAAATTCTTCTTCCTCCTCTCTCTCAAGACTCAAGGATTCATCAAGGATTTCTTCAAAGGCTTCAAAGTTCAAGTTCAAGTGGGGTTTTCTTCGAAGCAGGTATGTGGGACTTCAACAAGGGTCCCCTTCCATCCTTGTGCCCCAATTTTTGATACTTAAGATCTAATTTCCATGATTCTAGAAAAGCATATTCTAGGGTTCCAATTTATGTATAAACTCTCATATATTTTCCCTAAATTTTAAAAACTCTCTCATGATTCATAGTAGTGCATGTTCATGAAATTACTTATAGCTTTCCAAAAATATGTGTGTGATATGTGAATAACATGAATATGGTATTTTTACCATTAATTAGTCTAGAATTTCAAATGGAATTTCATAAATTAATCATATACTCTTATCATGAAGTTATATCCTTGTTTAAAGTATATGTAAATTACATGGGTTCCACAAATCTAGAACATATGTCATATTGTATGTGTTAGAACATGATTAGAACTTATGGGCTTTGACCAATGTGAAGTATGTGCATGTTTTCACTGTGATCACGATGTAAATGTAGTAGGTTTGAGTTGAACCTATGGTAATGGAATGATTATTGAATTTTCACTGTGATTTAGAGTAAATTTCAAAATGGATTTTATGAAATATTCATATGCTTTCACCATGATCTCATTGTGCATTAATTAAAGCACGAATTGGACTTATGAACCTTGCATGAAACTAAGATATACGTCATATGCTACGAACTTAGGATTTGAATATAGTGGATGTGTGTAAAGTATGATATGATCCTATAGATGCTTCATGAATATAAAATGCGTGGATCAAATGGTGATTCGGGACCAACATGATATGAATTGTGATAATAAAACATGAGATTGATCCTTCAGACATTAGGCTTGTTGTCAAAAGAAAGTAGTCGTAATCAACTCTAAATAAATTTAGTATAATGTAATTAGTTGAATTCTCATGTATCTAATTAGTTGCAGTAATTTAGACTAGACGAATGACGCCAGATTATTGTATTTCATGTTCTACCTTAGTCAGTCAGTCAGGGATTCTCTACAGCGGAGAATGTTTCCCTAGTCAGTCTAGGATTCTCCACAGCAGAGAATGGTTTCCCTAGTCAGTCAGGGATTCTCTACAGCAGAGAATGTTTCCCTAGTCAGTCCTGGACTCTCTACAGTAGAAAATGTTTCCCACTTAGTCTGAGATTCTCCACAACAAAGAATGTTTTCCTTAGTTTGTCAGGATTCTCCACAGCAGACAATGTTTCCCTTAGTCAGTCAGTGACTCTCTATATCAGAGAATGCTCTCCCTTAGACAGTCAAGGACTCTCCACAACCGAGAACGTTTCCCTTTTACGGTCAAGGACTCTCTATGATATCAGTCCCGACTTCGGTCTTTAGTATTTATTTAGTATATAACCCCTTGCGAATCAATTGATTATATTTCAGTAAATGTTTTCAAATAAAATCTTCATGTTAATATATATGTGTATCTCAGATAGGGTTGTTGTATCTCAGTTCAGTTATATGACCATTAATGTGTTTGGTTTACTTTCTCCTTGTACACTTGCATGTTTTAGTTTATTTATGCTTCCTGCATACTCAGTACATTCCAAGTACTGACCGCACGCCTTTATGTGCTATATCGTTTCATGATATAGATTTAGGTTTCCAGACTCAACCTCATGGTTAGACACGCTTCTGATAAGCGACTACGAGCGGGGCTGAACTTGAGAACCGGATCCTGTATCATAAAATGATGCAGCATAGAAAGTATACGGTCAGTACGTGGAATGTACCGAATATGCAAGGTAAATAAAACTGCTTTAGTAAGTAAATCATTTAAAACATTTCATGCATATCATACGCTTTCAACATGAGAGGAAGGGCATACATGCATTCTTTCTGAAATCATAATTTCATCATAACATAACCATGCATAGCTTTATAACATCATGACTGATTCAAATGACTCAAAGCTGAAACATAACATTTATATTGAAAAGCCGAATAATGAGTCAAACCTTGCTTTTAGAACATGCATGCGTAAAGTAATCATAATGAGTAATGAATATGCATATCTGAATGATATAGACAGTGGGCGACTCATCACTTAACCGACATACCACGATAGAGCTCACGTAGTCCCAACTATCACACTCAAGTAGGTAGAGCCGTCCATAACCTTGTCAGGGCTAAGGACGCTACCATGATATCGATGTCAAACTGAAGGTCCATTTGGGCAGGGGGGAGGTCACTAATAAGGTCCCAAATCATATAGTATTCAACCTACGTTGGCGTATAGTTCTGGGGAATAGGGTGATCGACCCTTAGCCCGCTCGGTGCTAGACTCTTCTCCCAAAATATGCAATGCTCTACATCGTATATAACGAAGCTCAACATCGTCTATTGACGAAGCTCAACATCGTCTAATGACGAAGCTCAATATGAAATCATATATAACTCAACATCGTATGAAATGAATCTCAACATTGTCTATTGATAAAGTTCAATAATGAAACCATGCATAGACTCGACATCATATGAAAATGAAGCTCAACATTATCCTTTGACAAAGCTCAATAATGATATACATCTCAATTATGAATTCATGCATATGAGAAACTTTATTTCGAAACATACCACAAGATCAAGTATAAATGGGAGCATTTACTTCAAATCATGTAGTAAGCTATACATGGGAATATCTAACTCAACATACCACATAGCTAGAAATTTATGAAAAATTGGGAAACTTCACTTCAAACAATGTGGTAAGCTTATGTTGAGAAAATCATCACTTTAAATCAACATGTGAGCTTTGCCCAAAACTTTATCATACTAGGATCCACTCATTTCATTTTGAAAACAACATCATAATCATGAGTAGCTTTAGAAACATGTTTTTCATCATTAAATCTCATCGTCATCATACATTCAACATCATTCTCTTCTTTCATGAACTTCTCATCCATGGGCATCCAATTTCATAATTTAGAAATCACAATTTTGATTGAAAACAATTTAAAACTATCCAAGCTTCACAATTCATCAGTATAAATATAATCTAATCATACCCATGTATAGAGATTAAAGAATTTTGCTATTGGGTAGAAACCCTATACTTGATCATAGGCAATTCATCATATGTTAATAGAAATTGGGCATGGGTGTGGAAGGATGCACCTACTCATTACCTTACATACCTGGGAGGGATGATTTTTAACACTTTTCTAATTGCCCAAGATGAGATTCCAATGGAAACCTTCAAAACTTGCTCTAAATCCTCCCTTCAAGCTCTCAAGTTTGCATGCATAGAATGAACTAGCTTAGAATAGGTTTTCCCCTCTTAAAATCCTGTAAAACGAGTCTTAAACGACGTAATATAGGTCTTAGGAACTTAGAAATTACGAAAAGAACCTTACTGAATTCGCAGAAAAACACTTCCAGGTGGTCCTAACGGACGACCTGATGGATCGTCACTGGCCCAAACGACTTATTATGTCGCTCGTCGGGTGCACTGGTTAACTGATCCTTTAGGGCTCGCAACGGGTGACTTAACGCCCTGTTGCCACTGGTCACGACTCATTGCCACCTCCCATCATGTACACCGCCTTAGCATCAAATGAAACTCACCTTGCTTAATCACGACTTACCTCACGAGTCGTTGGTACAGACCACGACTCGTTAGGTCCCTTTTGTTAGGTACACTAGTTTCTTCTTTTTCTCTTCCTCCTCCCTTACCTCACAGCTGACCTAACGACTAATGGGACCTGACCACGAGTTGTTGCCACGCCCGTGGGGACCCTATCCTCTAGGCTTCCCAACTCTACACTGGCCTTCCCCACGAGTCACCTGATGACTCGTGGGTTGTCCTCACGAGTCGTCCCACGACTCGTCCTGTTCCTGCAATATAAATTTCACAATTTTTCCGTTTCAACTCCCGGGTCTGATCCTTGGGTTCTCGGAGTATTACACTTGGCCAAACAGGTTATTAGATCAGGTTTGATTAAAATGTAGAAAAGAGCTTGAGACGATTTAAAACTCAATTAGGCTCATTTAATATACAATTGGCTTGGTTGGCTCGACGCCCACGCCTACTTACAAATAAATTCTCTTTGTATTGGCTTAAATACTGTACAGATTTTCAATGAAATCAGAAGTGTTATGAATTAAACATAAAGTACTAAACTAAATAAAATACCAAAAAGGGAGAATAGAGACAAGTGTATATTTTTCTACTTTTCTTTTTCACTCTTGTATTCTCTGCCCTTTTACATCCAAATGTCAATGCTATATATAAGTCCATTACATTTGGAGAAAAATCTTCCTACAGTAAAACTAGGAAATCAAGTTTGCTACAGTGCAGCCTATATGGACATCTAATTTGCTTCATAACAAGAAGAAAAATTTCTCCAGTTGTGTCAATTCTTTCTTCAAGCTGACATATTTAATCAAAAGGGCCACCCGATTTCTCATCTTCTTTCTTCAAGAATTTGCAGCTATGGCAACTTTCAGGCTGAGATCACTTCTGGGTCTCCCGAAGTGGGTTTGTTCAGTTTCTCCCTTATATCCAATTCGCTGCTACTCTTCGTCTCTTTTTGGTGTAAGTAAGCTTTCTCTTTTGGTCTTTCGAGCTACTGTTCTGCTATTATTCCCCACTTTTGAGCTGGACAGAACTTACAGTTAAGCTCCTTTAACAGTAGATGAATTGGGTACTTTCTGTTCCCCTTGAATTTTAGTCGCCGAGGAAGTAGATTTTGCTTTAATTTTTTAACCATATTCCTTTAATCTGATTGTTTGAAGATTTTGGACTCCAGTTCTCTTTCTGTTGTTATCTATCAAATGATCATAAAATTGGTTGATGGTTTTTATTTTCCTTTACTATGTTCTTCTGTTAAACTTAACTGAAAGCGATCACTGTATTTCTGTATAAAATTGGTTTCTTATCCCGCATGTGTCCTTTGCCTACATTTTTTCCTATGTCGCTCCATTTCAGGTTTGCTGATTATATTGTTTCTGGATCTTCTTCAGAGAATTGGATTTATAGGACTCGGAAACATGGGATCAAGAATGGCCGACAGCTTGATTAAAGCTGGATATGAGGTTGCAGTACATGACATGTAATGCTTTCAACTTTATTCACTGATTTATGGTCGCTTACTCTGTAGAATCAATCACATGACAATTTCTTTTTTCTATTACATAAGCAGGATCGGAAAGGAAAAGGGAAAGTGAATAAGGAGTGAGAATTAAACCCACATCTATTGCGTGGGAAACTCTCACTGGTGCCACTAGGCTATAAGCATAGGTGGTGTCACAACTTAGCTTAGTTCCATATGTAATTAGATCTAAAGTAGTATCTTTCAGGTAGCTCTGTTGTGTTATAAAACAGACATGCCTAATCGGAGAAGAAGCAAAACTTACATGGTTGGACACTCTTATATGTTAGATTTGGTGTCGCACAATGTGGAATAGGGTGGTTGAGAATAGGAATCCTTCTATATGTTGATGCTTTATGTGATTTAAATATTAGTCAGGTCCAAGTCAATTCGTGTGAAGTTTCCTTTGACCTCGAGTTCATCAATTTGTATTTGTCCCAGCAATCATAATGTTATGAAGATGTTCTCAGAACAAGGCATTCTCACGGAGGACTCGCCTTTAAAAGTTGCAGAGACAAGTGATGTAGTTATTACAATGTTACCGTCATCAAATCATGTGAGATTTGCATACCATTTTGTATAGCTCTAATTATATCACACACTTCCTCATATTTCTGAGGCTGATTAATTATCATGAATCCTTCATCACTGATGTGAATGTATCCCTTAGACTATCATTATTGTTGTTGTTGTTGTTGAGGAGTTAGACATGTTAGAATATTTGCCAATGAATTAATATATCTTTAATCATACAGGTTCTAGATGTCTATACTGGACAAAATGGTTTTCTTAGTGGTAGTAATCCACTCAGAGCATGGCTATTTATTGATTCTTCCACAATTGATCCTCAGACATCAAGAAAGGTCTCTGCAGCTGTGTCTAATTGTTCTTTGATAGACAAGAAAGGTATATTACGCAACAAAATGAATTATCTTTCACAACTTCTGCGTAGTGTTGACAGAGCATGTGATATGTTTTAACCACCTAATATCTTTTCATAAGCACTAATGTCATTGTATGTTATAGGCATATCAGTCACTGCTTACCTCTGTTACCCACAATACATTCAGGGAGACAAATAAACAAAACAAGCAATACCTTTTCTTGTGCAACATCTATGACAATGTCACTGTTTGTACCTTATTATCTTATTTTATGATTTTTCTTCTTTTACTAACTTATTCAACCAAAGGGCCCAAAAAAGCATGTTGTTCAAAGTTAGTTAGGTACGAAAATGGGGCAGCAAATGTGCCTGTCACCCTATTTTTCTTGTTTTGATGGGATATCTGGTAATTTTTCCAGGGTAGTTTCTCCCTTTTCCTCATAGCATCCTGGTTGTCCATCCACATTGTGTGCAATAAAATTCCAGTAACTTGGTTCAATTCAATGAAAACAAAGTCAAACTCATGCATTATATTCTGTGAAACTTGTTACATTACTAATGCTGATTTGAAATGCGAAGACGTTTGAGTCTAGTTTATCTTATTTGTGTATAATGTTTCTTCAGCATGTGTAGTTTCTTCTATGGCGAGAATCTAATGCAATCTTATGAAATATGAAGTCTGTTGATCAAGTTGCTAACTTGTCAACCAAAAGATTGGGGTTTTCATAGTGACATGCATTTTCAGCTTTGCATGCAACATAAATCTACACAATCTAGCTTGAGGGAAATTTTCAAAGGATAGCAGCCTATGTTATGCTGTAACCATTTCGCATAAAAACAAGGCTTTCTTGCATCTTGTGAAATGATTATTGTTATTCCTGTCTTGGGTAAAGAATATAGCCAATAGTGTTTCAGTCTTTCAGCAAATTCACCGCTCTCTTTGCAGATGGCTGGAAGGCTCCTACTATGTTGGATGCTCCTGTATCTGGCAGTGTTCTTGCTGCAGAGAATGGGACTCTCACTTTTATGGTATTTCTACAATCTAAGTGGTTCATAAGTGCCTGTTTTCGCGATAATTTCACACCCACATGCTCCTTAGGTGACTGGCTGTAAGAAAATCATTCTCTAATTGAAAAAGCTGCTGTTTCCTGTGAAGTCTCAATGCCTTCAACAGATTTAGAAGCTCAGATGTTATGATCTCTTGAGATTTGCACATTATTAATATTATTAGTAGTAGTAGTTTGTTGTTAGTTCTGGCCTTGTGCGGGAGGAGTAAAACTTTAATGTAAGATTTTACTTTTTTCTAAGCTATCCATTTCTTAAATATTTATCCACCTCCAATGCATTAGAGTACAAGATGAATTAACTCCTGAACTTGTTTTTAATTTCAATTGCTGGTATTTTACAACTTTCATGGTAATTTTACATTTCATGAAGTACAATTGAGAGTATATGCACTTTTTTTCCTTTCTGACACTAATATGTAGTTTTGACATTGAATGATGTTTGATGTGGAAAATTTAAATTACAGCAAACATCGTCTGTGGTTACATATGGCATTTCAGTGAAAAGGAGGATTAATGAAATACAGGATTTCTTTTTTGTTTTGGTTGTTGGGATTGGGGTAGGGGGATCTGTTTATCCTTATACAGAATTATCCTGACTGGATGTGGCATGTGTTTTTGAATATAAAAAGCAAGGAGATTATAATCCTATTCCAGACAGAAAATTATTTCTTGTACTTTCTGGCTTCTTAAGTCAGATTCCTGTTTGTTTGAGCTAATAAGCAACATATGCATGTAGGTTGGCGGTCCAGAGGGGGCTTACATGGCTGCCAAACCTTTGTTTCTCTCGATGGGAAAAAACACTATCTACTGTGGTGGATCGGGGAGTGGAGCAGTATGTCCTGGACCTACTTTTCAAACTTTTGCACTTTGAGTTTTACATGTCTGCTGACTGCTGATAAAGACTTTGAAAGGAAAATCCTTTTTTTGGCCCTTCTGTTAGATTTTGTTTTCCCAGCTTTGACTTGATTAAACACTGAGGTAAGTGGAACTGATAAAACTATACGATGTAAATCAATATAAAAACAGTGTAATATGTCCAGCTTTCTATCAGAATAGGTTGCAGGCAGTTACTTCTATGACTTCGATTTAGTAGCATTAGGAAGAATTTGTGCGATTAGTATCCACATATTGTCAGAATCCTTCTTAAGTCGTGTGGGTTTGGGACTGTTGTAGTTTAAGATTGCTTAGCCCAAATTAATATTAACTTGTATAGTTTTCAAGCAGTGTCTTGATCATGTGGGTGTATATCCATTTAAAATGATCATGTGGGTGTATATCTATTTAAAATGATCATGTGGGTGTATATCTATTTAAAAATTTCTATTTATACAAAAATTGAAAGTTTTTTGCAAGTGGTGTTGCATGATGTTTATATCCAGATAGCACATGCCAGGTAGAAGTGTATGATCATCGCTCACCAGCAAGGGGTTTCTTCATGCCAGATAGAATTTATTGTCTGCACAACCTAGCTTCAATTTACAGTCTTCTACAGGGCAATAGTTTGTATTTTCTGTAGTTTAAGAACTAATACGAAATTATCTTGTGATGATGTCCCTAAAGCTCGAATTCAGGAAATTTAAGGTTGGTTAAGTGTGCTCAGTATGAAGGAAACTATGTTTTTGAAAAATGTTTTCTAGGAAAATGTTTTCCAAGAAAATAAGTGAGTTTCTTACTTATTTTCTTTTGTTCGGTACATAAGTAAAAAAAAATTATCCTAAAAGTATTTGTATATAATCTAGATAAAAGGCTATAGGAGTGGGGTGAAGATGAGGTGTGTTGGAGAGTGGAGGGCACAATCAATGTGGAATGTCACTTGTGGAATTTGTTTTCCCTACTTTCATTAGGGAAGTCATTTCCTCATTTATAAGGAATTTGTGTTCCGAGAGAAAATGTTTTCCAAATAGTTTGATATAACTTGACCCAAAAAAATAAAAAGGAGAAAAAGGAAAGGAAAAATTCATAAAATTAGTAGGCATTTAGCTATGAAAGCCAAATATTATTCACTTTATTTGGAATTTCTAAAGTTGGAGTTGGAGCTGGAGTTGTGTTTGGCCATACTTTTTGTAAAAATATTTAGAATTTGAATGTACTTTTTCTAAATATGGTTTATACCTTCAATTTCTAAAAACTAGCAAAATCGCCCAACTTAAATAGTGTCATAAGATTAGATCCATATACGAGCTACTACATACTATTACACATAGTTTTTCAAGTTATTAGAATATTTGAGTTGAATTGAAGATGAAGTTGTGTTTGGTTATAGTTTCTACAAATAATATATGGTCGTTTGAGTGTGTGTTTTCTCAAAAACATGAAATATAATTTAAATGAGGTCATTTTTATAAAAAATAAAAAATTTAGGATAAAATTTGATAAAGGAAAATATAGTGAAAGTGAAAAAAGTGAAAATAAGGTTTTGGGTGTTCTGCAAATTCCAAATACAACTTGAAGTTGTATTTGGAATTTTCATGGCTAAACGCTGATTTTCAAATAAAATGAAAAGAATTTCTGGAAAAAAGTGAAGAATACTCATGGCCAAATTCTAATTTGCCAAACGATTTTTTAAGGAAGGTTTTCTGAAATCTTTCTTTTAAGAACTATCTTAATGCTAACTAACAAAATTCGGAGAAACTTTGGTTATGAAAAAAATGAGATAATATTCCTTAACTCCATTTCTGCCTAGAAAAAATGGTGTAAAAAAATTAATGTTGCATTTAACTCTTTTTCTTTCTCAGACTGCAAAGATCTGCAACAATTTGGCAATGGCTATTAGTATGCTTGGGGTGTCAGAAGCCCTTGCTCTTGGTCAATCTTTGGGAATTGCAGCTAGCACTCTAACAAAAATATTCAATTCTTCAAGTGCTCGCTGTTGGAGTAGGTACTCACTGTGACCTGGTACTAAAGAACTATTATAAATCCATAATAAGACAAATGTCTTAATGAAAAAGCCTATTTGCATGAAAAATAATCTGCTTTAGTAAATATTTTTCTTCTGCACAATGTTCTAATAATGTTTATTAGGATGCATTTATGGTAGAAGCTATCTTCGTGTACATCTATGTTTACTAAGTGAATGTGCATGTTGATGCTGTAGTATAATACCATGCATCTCGGAAAAAGTGACTAGTGCCTATGCTCATTTAAATTTGGAAATTTGTCTAACCGAATAGTGAAGACTAAGTGTTTTCAGTAGGAAGAAAAATGTTTTCTTGAAAATATTTTCTAGGAAAATAAGTGAGTTTCTTATTTATTTTCTTGTTTCCGTTAAGCGAGCAAAAAAATATTATTTTAAAAGCATTTGTATATAATTTAGACAAATATTATGAAAGGTGGGGGTACGGAGATAGGGGTGTGGGTTATGGGGATGGGTGAAGATGAGGTTTGTTTGAGGGCGGGAGAAGACAATCAATGTGGAATGTTGCTAGTGGAACTTGTTTTCCCTAAGGGGCCGTTTGGTTACTGGATAAGGGCCAAAATAATATATGAATAACTTGGTTATTCATGTATTAATTTTATACCATGTTTGGTTTCCAAATAGGATAAAAGTTATTCATGTATTAATTTTATACAATGTTT
>JACEIK010003019.1:16907-30055 GCA_018107945.1 Datura stramonium
TGAATAACTAATCCCTGTATAAAATAATACATAGATTCCCTCACTAATTCATGTATTACTAATACCTACATAACTCTAACCTGTAACCAAACGGCCCCTAATTTCATTAGGAAAGTTATGGTCCTCATTTTTAAGGAGGTTGTTTTTCTAGAGAATGTTTTCCAAAATATTTGACCATCCGAACATGGAAAAATTGGAAAACACTTCATACCAAAGACACGCACTCAAGCAAAAAAAAAAAAGTATCAGTGCAATGACAAAGTTACTTGCTTCAAATGCAAAAACCTTTAGCATACTTCCTATCCAGAAATCCCAAGAGCGCAAACTTAACAAGAGCCTTTTCTATTTTCAATGTTGATCGCAATTTTTGACTTCCTGTCTATCCAAAATATAATGAGCTAGCAGAGTGCTTATATTTAGATGAATCAGAATATCTCCATTCCTCAAGCCTAATAGAAATAAAATTCAAGGAATGTACTTTAGGGGATTAGGAATAGATTTCTGGCCTTCTGTCATTGATATTAGATCATTCAACTTGAACAGCATCAGTGAAACATACTCCAATTCATACCGATGAGATCTTGGCCTTTTATCATTGAGATGATGACCATAAGCATTAAAGGGGGTGGCCTAGTGGTCAATGAAATGGAATAAGAACCATGAGGTCTTAGGCCTAAAAGTTTTAGCCTTACAAGCATTCAAGGATGTGGCCTAGTGGTCAATGAAGTGGAATAAGAACCATGAGGTCTTAGGTTCAGATTCTAACAGAGACAAAAAAATAATAGGTGGTTTCTTCCCATTTGTTCTAGCCTTGGTGGATAGAGTTAGTATCTTGAATCAAACTCCTAGAATCTATGGATTAGGATGAGGAATTGCGCATTAATTCGCGGTAAAATCAACCTTATAATCAAGGGGATTGAGTAAAAACTAACCTTAGGTGTTTGAGAGAAGCCTTACGGTGGGGTCTCTTCCAAAAAGTTGTCCAAAACGTAGTGGAACAAAATCCTGAGCTAAGGTTGTATTTAATAGAGCACGGTCCAAGGTTGGCTAGGAAAGCAGGACTTCGTGCCACAAAGTCCATTGCAAAGGATCTGGCTTCGCGTCGCTTGGTCCATCGTGAGGACCTCCTGTGTGATAGCCCTCACACTGCGTGGTCCATTGCAAGGTCATCCTGTGTGATGGGCCTTGTGCTGCGCTACCCTTTCTCGAATACTTAGACGAATTTCTAAATTTTCGATTTTTGGTAAAATGCTCATAACTTTTTGTAAAGAGTTACTGGTGAATGGTTTGAAGCGTCGGGAGCCAAACTCGGCTTCCTACAATTAGGATAGATATCTCATCTCTTGCACAAATTTACTCATAGTCCGGATAGAATCGCACACATTTAGCTAGTTCAGCATAACCCAAACTAATGGAGTGTTACAATAAACTTATCCATACCCGATGTTTACACCAAGCTAATGAATACATGATATATGTCTTCTACATTTAATTTCTTAGGTAAATGGTTAATTAATATGTATTCTCATCTCAAATTATCACTTAACCATATTTAATCATGATAAACTAATGTTATTTGGTGTTAGCACCGGTGTGTGGATAAGTCTTTTCCTCCTATTTGTTCTCCTCTCAGAATTTATCTTTACTTGAAAATACCTATGTTTCTGAAATAATATTTTAGTTTCTTGTGTTGCATGCTCAAGACCTTCACCTTATCCTCCTTCAATGGTCACACTGAAGTAAGCTAATTTCTAAATATAACAAAAAGGACAACTTAAGGGTATTAGTGTCGGGGGGGATTTCAAATACTGTAGGTGTATTAAGGTCAAGGATGTTAAGGGTGTTATGCGTAGGATGAGCAGGGGTAGAGCGACCAAACCAGAAGAGATCCTGGGAGTTTTGGAATAGCACAGACAGGGCAAGTTTGGAGTGGCTGACGGGGTTGTTTAATGTCATTTTAGGATGGCTAAATTGCCCGATGAATGGTGGTGGAGTACAATGATTTTGTTGTACTAGAACAAGAGTGATATCCACAACTACAACAATTACAAGGGTATCACATTGCTGAGTCACACTATGAAAGTTTGGGAGAGGGCAGTGAGATGAGGGTGAGGAGGGGTGTGTCCATTTTCGGGAACTAGTTTGGATTCATGTTGGGTGATCAACTACTGAAGCCATTCATCTTGTGAAGAGACCGGTGGAGAAATATAGGGAAAGCAAGTAAGACTTACATATAGTGTTTATTAACCTACAAAATGCCTACGAAAAAATCGCGAGAAAAGTCCTATGGAGATGCCTAGAGGCTAAAGATGTTTAGGTGGCTTACATTAGGAGTGAAGCATATCTATGATGGAGCCAAGACTCGGATAAGAACAGAGGGAGGAGACTCAAAGCACTTCCTAATCGAGATGGGGTTGCACCGGGGATCAGCGCTTAGCTCGTTTTTATTTTCCTTACTGATGGATAAATTAACGTGACATATTCAGGGTGAGGTTCGATGGTGTATGTTATTTGCAGATAACATTGTTTTGATCGAGGAGAATGTGGTGGAGCTAACACTAGGGGTTTGAGGTGTGGAGACAAACTCTAGAGTCTAAAGGATTCGAGTTGAGCAGGACCAAAACAGTATTTGGAGTGTAAATTCAATTATGCAATGCATGAGGTAAGTGTGGGAGTGAAACTTCATACACAGGTTGTCTCCCAGAGAGAAAGCTTTAAGTATCTTGGGTCTTTGATCCAAGGAGATGGAGAGATCGACGATGATATTACACATCGTATTGGTGCGGCGTGAATGAAATGGAGGTGTGCATCCGGAGACTTCATCACTAAAACTTAAAGGTACGTTCTATATAGTGGTCTGACTTTGTTGTATGGGGCGGAGTGTTGGCAAGTCAAGGACTCTCATATTCAGAAGATACAAGTAGTAGAAATAAGGATGTTGAGATGTATATGTGTGCATACTAGAAGCGATAGGATTAAGAATGAGGTTATCCAAGACAAAGTGGGAGTGGCCTCCGTGATGGACATTATGAGGGAAGAGAGGTTGAGATGGTTTGGGCATGTGCATACGCTCAGTGAAGAAGTGTGAGAGGTTGGATAAGTGGGTCGAAAAAGTAGCAGAAGTAGGCCGAAGAAGTATGGAGAGAGGTGATTAGACAGAATATGGCACATCTTCAGCTTACTGAGGAATGACCTTAGATAGGAAGGTATGGAGGTTGCAGATAAGGGTAAAAGGTTAGTAGGTAGTTGGGCATTGTCTTGCTTTTCGCCGGAATAGGGCTTGGTGGTAGTCTAGAGCACCATTTCTGTCGTAGGATTAGCCTTATTCATGTAGTTTTTGGCTTTTGGTATCTATTATCATCTATTGTTTACTACATTTAGGATTATTGATGTTATTGTCTCTTGCATGTATGTTGTGCACTGTGTTCCTATTGGTTGTCGTGTTTTCTTCACTGCACTTTTTCCTTTCCATTACTACTTTGATTTACTTCACTTGAGCCAAGGATCTTTTGGAACCAGCCTCTCTAACTCCAAGAGGGTAGGGGTGAGGTCTGTGTACACTTTACCTTCCCCATACCCCAGTTTTTGAGATTTCACTAGGTATGTTGTTGTTGTAGTAACAAAAAGGAGAATTTAGCATAAAAAATAAGAAAATAGTTAAATGACACTCCACAAAAGAAAAATTATGCAAGATAAATCTTGTGTGTAGCATCTAAATCTGTCCCCTGATAACATATACAAAATCAAATTTAGCTTATTACTAACTTTATGCTTGTGTATATCTAATGACAGTGACACATATAATCCAGTGCCTGGGGTGATGGATGGAGTGCCTTCTTCCAGGAATTATACTGGAGGTTTTGCGTCTAAGTTGATGGTACGTGTTCAATCCTGTCTTGATATAGTACAACCATGTTATGTACCTGCTAAGATTTCGGAGAACATGAAGGTTCAGTTCTATATTTATAAATGCATGTTAAGGTTCACTTTTAAGCGCACCAATAATATGCAAATTTTTTTTAGTTTTAATTCACCTTAATGGTGTTGACTAGGCATTGCCTAATCTTTGTATTAATATAGCAAAAACACATAACCAGTGCCTTGGATATTTGTCCAATCCACCTTGCATTACATGAAGGATGAAGAGCTCATCCTTATTCAAAAAAGAATCCTATGCTAGCTTTAGAAAGCATAACATTAAGTAGGACCCTTCATTACAATGAGAAGGAGGTAAGTTTGCAAAAACCAGAAAAAGATAATCATCTTAAAGCTATCATTGTCAAAAGTGAAATATTCTTCTGAGCTCTAATTCTGAAGGATGGAATCCCTTGGATATCACTCTTCAGCCAGTTTTTAACACCCAAAGGTAGCATTAAATCCTGGTGTGAAGAGTTCATTCTGCTTTGTATGCTCACTTAAATTAGCCAGACAATCTGCCAAGCTATTAATCTCACTGTAACAGTGGTGGAATCTGAAGTTTCCTTGATCTTCAAAAATTAATAACGATTCGCATAATCTGCCATTTAGTAAATATATGCCCTTTGATCACGTTGACGATGAGAAGGGAGTCAGATTCCACATCCACATTTGAGTAACCATTTGTGATACACCATTGCATTCCTTTAAGAATAGCTCTGGATTCAGCCACATTATTGGAGCTTTCTCCACAGTATTCATAGAAAGCCATGATCATTTACCCATTTTCATCTCTAAGAATGCCTCCTCCACCTGCACTGCCTGGGTTTCCTTTGCGACATCCCTCAGTGTTAAGTTTAAATCTCCCAGGACTAGGCCTGCTCCATCTAAGACATTTGATATTAATCTTAGGCTTGAGTCTCTCAACGTAATAAGGAATATTGTTCCATTGATGCAAGAATTGCACTTTAGGAAATTAAACAGAGAGCAACAGTGCTAACCAAAATAGCTCTTCCTCCATGAGAAATCATTTTGCCTTGCCATCCTTGCATGGTAGATGCAACTTTAGATACCAATTCTTCAAAATAGACTATTTTTTTTCTTCCTTTATAAATAGGAGCACCAAAATTAGTGAAAGGAAACTTGGACCGGGTGAAACCTGTCAAATGCTTGATATCATTAACAATGGAATGAGATATGTTAGAACCAACCAAGAAACAAGATCTATTCTTATTTACTAGCTGGACGGAACATTTTATTGTAGATATCCACCTTATTCATCATACCCATAAGAGATAGGGATCTCCTGAAGAAAACAAGATGGCGTCATCTGCAAAGCTAAGATGAGTAATAATAGTACATACTCTATCCACAACATAGGGAATAAAATGATCCCTCTTCAATTTGATCCATCAGGATAGATAGTATCTCAGACCCAATAATAAAGAGAGAAGGAGAGGTAGGATCTCCTTGTTTGATGCCTCTTCTAGATTTGAAAAAGCCATATCTTTCTCCGTTGATATTAATGGAGTACCAATTGTTAGAGAATAATCTCCAAAGCATTTCAGACCAATAGTCAGAAAAACCAAACTTTCTGAACACCAGACAGAGATGTTTCCAATCCACCCTGTCAAAGGCTTTAGCCATATCAAGTTTTAACACTACATTACCATTAGTGTAGGTTTTGCTGGTGTTGTGAACCATCTCCTGATTGAGCATGATGTTATCTGAAATGGATCTTTCTTTAAGAAATCCTGCTTGATTTGGTGACACAATTTTGTGTATCACTTTGGCTGGCAAGCCTAGTGTTCAACATCTTTGAAATAATCTTGCAACTGAAGTTGCTGAGACTTATAGGTCTGAACTCATTATATCTCTGTGGATTATTCACCTTGGGGAGCAAAATCAAACAAGTATGAGTTGTTGATCCGGGTAGCTGAGCACCTGCAAAAAACTCAGAAACCATATTAAATAGGTCATTTGATATAATATCTCAACACTGCTGATAAAATTTCCTTGATACACCATCAGGTCCAGGTGCACTGTCAGGACTCAAAGAAAAGACTGCATGTTTAAGTTCTTCAGTAGTAGGAAGAGCTTCCAGCATGTTATTATCCTCATCTAATAACTTTAGGGAGACTGTTCAGGATCCCAAAGTCCTTTTGTTGTCTATCTTCACAGAATTTTTTTTTCAAAGAGTTGACTGCTTCGTTGGCAATATCTATATTGCCTTCAACCCAAGAGTTATCAGCATCAGCTTTCCTCATTTTCTTCATAGTCGATCTTTTTCTCTTCACATTGATAATAGAATGGAAGAATTTTGTATTTGCATCTCCTTCTTTAAACCATTTAAATCATGCTTTTTGCCTCCTATAAGATTCTTCCTTTTTAATGTGCATAATCAATTGAGCATTAGCCTTGTTAAGCTCCATTCTGTTGAACTCCGTGTTATCTAGGACACACTTGTCCTCCAGCTCAACCACAATATTTTCAATCTCTCTTGTTTTTCCAAAGATGTTTCCAATATAGTTTCTGGACAAGACAGAAAGCTGTTTACAAGTATTTTTCAGCTTCATATGAAATTTCCAAAGGGCAGATCCACTTGTATCAATATCCCAAGACTATTTGACTATATCCAGAAAACCAGGTTCACTGGTCCATAGGTCCAAGAATTTGAAATATTTCTGTTGAGTACCCTCGTGGCCTCGTTTTTCCAATAGTGATAAATAAGGGGGCATGATCAAACCCTGATCTAACCAGATGATATACCGAAGTGTCAGAGAAATTTTTGGGACGAAGAATAGTTCATGAAGACTATCCAATCTTTCCCAAATTCTAACTCTTGGACTCCTACCATTGCACCAAGTGAAGGTAGAGCTAATGTAACCTGCATCATTAAAGAACAATCAGAAATACAGCTTAAAAAAGGCATGCTATCAGACATTTTATGAAGATTACACCCTTCTTTTCATTGGGTTCCAAAATACAGTTAAAATCTCCTGCAATTAACCATGGAAGGTTGATATTTTGGGACATGTTTTTTTATGTCAGTCCATAAGATCTCCCTTAGGTGTTGCTTACATCTAGCATAAAGCAGTAACAATTATAGTATCATTGTAATCATTAATACTGCAAGTAACCTGCTGTTATGTATCATGGAGAATTGTGCACTATATTGGTTAGAGAAAACCCAAATCTTATTGTTAGAGTTAGAAAAGGCAAATTGATATCCCAACCATCTTCTAAAGTTATCAAATTTAGACCTTCTGCAAAAGGCTTCCATCAAAGTCATAAATACAGTATTTTGTCTTCTTTTGAGTTGTTTCAGTCTTTCAAGGGCACCTTGAGAGGTAATTCCTCTCACATTCCATATGATGGACTTAATCATAAAGACTATGATGAGTTGTTGTTTTTTTCCTGTGACCTTGTCACAGTAGTCTGAGAATTTGTTCTACCACCTCCCCTTCTGCTTCTGATTGCTCTCCCTCCTCTAGGTTGAGGACCTCTTGGAGAGGTTCATATTATCTGCAAATTCTCCAGAAGCCTGGTCAACTTCAATATTAGGAGGAATAGAATTGAGGAATAGAATTAAAAGTGTGAACTAATTGTTCTGCTTCTTCATCACTGTCTGGTTTTTCCTTCAACACTTTCATAATCTTCAGTTCAACTGTCTATGCTACCTTCTTCCTCTGCGCTCAAATTTTCAGCAGTGTGTTCTTCAATTTCATCAATATGATCCTCCTGATCAGTAGATGAGTCAAAATAATCCCAGTTTGTAGGAATATAATTGATCTGGTCCTATCTGGTGTTAATAGAGGGGTTGACCTGCAATTGTTGGATATTGCGTTGAGAGGGAGTTTCCTGCTCCTGTTGAGTGTTGTATTGGGAAGGTGTTTCCTGAGTGTTGAGGTTTCCTGTACCTGTTTATTATGGTCAATCTGATCATCCCATTCAACATGCTTTGTCTTTTTTGTTCTCTTTTCCTTTTACTCTTTGCTGGTTGAATATGCTGAATAAGCTCGGACTTTATTGGAAGATTGATCTGGTGATGGTAGTGTCCTTTGGAATATCTTTTTGAACAACATTAGAGGTAGAGGCAACTTGAGTTTTCAAAACCTGCGTTTTTGCATGCTGCTTTTTCCTTCTTTTTTGACAACCTGCTTTCCTTTGCCAGCTACAACTGGAAGCTTTTGTGGCTTATTAGGATCAGGTTCACTGATCTTAATACCTCAATTCCTCTTGGCAGACTTATTTCTATTAACTTCCTGAAATCCTTCTTCATCACTTTGATTTTTTTCAGCATTCACATGCTTTTGGGCAGTGTCTTTGTCCTTCTTTGGAGCGATACCAGCCTCTTTGTTTCTATATTGCTTTTCCTCATGACCTTGCATTTTACAGTATTGACAATAAGTTGGAGCTCCTTCATACTCCACCTCCAATCATTTCCCATCCTCAGTGCCATCTGACCTCTTAAATCCCAACCAGATGCTATCTTGTTTAGCTTGTAGAAGATCAATTTCAACCTTAACTTTTGCAGCATTACCTCTAGATTTAGAGTAAGTTGCTTGGCCTGAGGCTACAACTGTACCAATAGATTGAACAAGTTTAGCTATAATATCCCATCGAAATAAATGCCATGGCAATTTGTGGACAAGGATCCAAACAGGCACGGTGGAGGTCTCCTGCTCAGGTTTGGAAAGGAGTCCATCCCAAAACTTTCATGGTATAAGGTCGAATATGGATAAAAGGTTTGAAATAGATGTGATTGAAATCAATTTCGTTAGAGAAATCAATGTACACTGTTCTATAATCATAGTAAGCTATTTTAAACAATCCCTGTAGCTGAAATTAGCTACTAAATAACTATCTTAACTCTTCCATAGTTGGTTTCCCCCTTTATGAATTTCCCGACTATGGTAAGCTTAAAATCGTTGGCAAGATTAACAAAACAATCTTTGGCACTAAAGCAGACAGCCGGCTTACCAATGTGAGTCCCATGTTGAATATCAATAGTAGTAGAAGCTGTTGTAACTGCCAGAGTTGCTTGGACAGTAGCAGCAAATATAGGCTATGATGGAACAGTGGGCTTCGATTTTCCACTAGAGACATTATTTTTTTGCTGCGCATTCTGATTGTAGTCCTCTCTGGAGACATTATTATTATTGGTATCAGTAGAAGGGGCTTCGGAGGAATTCAGATTTTGGGTAGATTGTGCTGATTTTAGGAGTTTTGTTGAGGGATCAAAATTAGAAGATACCTTGGGATCTGGGGGGAGGTGAGTTTGCTGGCTGTTCTGCTTTGGGGGATCGATGTCCTTGGGATTTGGTGAATGCACTGTATTGACCTGATTTTGCTGATTGTTGTTGGTATTTGTGGCTATGACTTCTTGAAAAACTACGAAAAAGACTAATCAGTGTCTCTTTCTCAAGATCTAGCAACATATCTTTTTGAATAAGAGACTTTCAATTGTTGTTGGCAGTGGTATCCATGTCAGACATGGTGTTTTTCAGTGAAACAGAGATATTACCAGTGGTTGGAGATGACCTGGGTAAAGATCCGGTGGTTTGAAGGGAACTAGCCGTTGGTTTGGATGTGAGAGGGTGGCATTTGCTTAGTTGTTCAGTTTTTAGGGGCTGTGGCAGATGTGTGTAAGGTGTTTTGGTCTTATCCGGTGGATCATTGGGGTGTTTACCAAAATAGTCTACAGTGGTCACAGAGAGCCAATTTTGCAGAGAGAAGTGAGAGAGAATCTGGGAACAACCTTATATGCATTTATTTTAACTGTGTCCTCTGATGGGTTATCCTCCTGTCCAATTGCCAGCAATATTTTTGCTCAGTCATTGTGGTAATTATGAGTATGCAAATGATCTGCTCTTCTTTTTGTGTCTGTATTTGATGCATCTGAACACCCATGTGTTCACTAAAGAGAGTTATCTGAGTTCATTAGGTGTGCAGGGTGACATCAGTTGAACAAAGATCCGTTTCACTTTGTTATGAACTATTTTCCTTTTTCTTTTCTACTCATTTTCATTTTCTCTCTTTGCTGCATAATCACTTGAAATCACAATTTCTAGGAAGTCAACAATAGTGTCGTTTGTATTATAGTTTTTGGGGTTTATGTTATCAATTATGGATGTTTGTGTCCTCCTCTGTTCAGGCTAAAGATCTGAACCTTGCTGCAGCATCAGCAAAAGATATTGGATTCAATTGTCCTTTGACATCACAAGCAGAAAAGATGTAAGTCCTTCCTACTTCAGTAACGAGTACATAAGATGGTTCATGTGGCGTAGACTGCAGAAAATTGTATGCATGTGAAGTTAGAAATAGAAGCTATGCGGTGACTTCAATTATAGGATCTACTTGCCATACTAATACTTAAAAGAATAAGGATCTGCTGGCACTGGGGTTTAGGCATTTTGCCATCTGTAATGTTCTCAATTGCATCTCCTTTCATAAATATGAAAATGGAGGTATACTATTCAGTTACAGTTGCAACATTTTATACTAATTTACTAAGCACTGACAATGTTTTCTTGAACTATTTGCTATTTGAACTCATAAATAATGCACTTGGTAAATGATAGTACACGAATTAACAGTTATTACAGAGTATAATGTAATGTGTACCATCATAATGCATGTCAGAGAGATTTCATAATTTATCTGAGCAAATACTTAATGCTGGAATAATATCAGAAAGTTTATCTGTTATTATTTGCTTTCAGTGTGCTGCATTCTCTGTAGTTTGGAAATTGTTTCTGCAATAAGATCTGGTCAATAAACCTTGTTGCTGTGTGTTTTTTTCTCCAGTTAGACATCAGGCTGTGAACTCGATCAATGTGATTATTCAATTTCATTCCTTGATTATGTCCTCAATTATTTTGAGACTGTTTTAGCATTGTAAAAATTGTCTGTTAACATGAAGTTTTGAACATTTCACCACTATCTTCTGTGCTTGAGCCTCGAAAGAATTTTGCCTGCATGGAGAAGCAGGACTAGAATAAGTTAAGGCACGTTACAACTTGGTCCTCCAAGGGCCATGTGGATGCCATGTGACAAATATTGATTAGGAACAAAATGGAGGAAAGTGGTGAATAACATAGAGTTGGGGGAAGGTTTGCTAACATTTAAACAGGTGGGGTGACATCATCTTGAGGGACTAAATTCACAATACTCTCTCAAAACAGCATGTTATTATAAAGTATTGTATACGTCATTAGTCCGATCCTTTGTAGGAACTACCCGTAATAACGAACTTGCAAAATGGATAGCATGTCTTCTGGTTATTAGCATTATCTGTTGGACTAAATGTTATCTGAATCCAGCTTCACAGAGCTCTGCAATAACGGTCATGAGGCAAAGGATTTCTCTAGTGTATTCCACTACTATTACTCTGGAAAGGATGAGCAGTAATCTCCTCAGCTAAAGTAGATCTGTTGGCTAGACTTTCTGGTTCCACAATTTAGAATCCGGAAAGCTTGATCCAAGATTACATGCAGAAAAGATACAAGTCTCTATAGCAAGTGTTCTTAATCCTTTTCTTCTTGCATTTCAATAATTCACTTTGTTGGAATCGTGTATAAATGATGAACACTGAAGTTAGTGGACCCTTTTTTGTTATTGAACTCCAGTTTCAGGTGCTATCTGACAGTGCGTATAAGATTTTGTGATGTTCTATGAAGTTCCCACTAATGGTGTTAAGATATGAGCTGATATAAGGCTCTCTATAAGTGGAATAATCAGTGTTAGGACAAGTCTACTACTTTATGTTTAAATTTGAACTTTTTTTTAGATATTTTAGGTTGTCGAATATGCAATTGTTGGAAAAGTGGACTTATACTATTCAAAATATTTTAGTTACATTTTAACTATTTCGGATGGTATAGAAGTTCATAAATATGAATATTATAGTGAGATAACTAGTATTTGGGTATGCGTGTTGCGCGTGTATTTCATATCAAATATAAGTATAAAGTTTTCTTAAATCACATAAATATTATGAGTACTAAATTTGTCACTTGGAAATCTAAACTCTACTGCCATGATTCTACAATTAACTGAATAAAGTTTTCTTAAATCACATAAATATTATGAGTACTAAATTTGTGTTCGAGTTGGCAATTTGATTTTTTTTTGTTTGAAGATTAAAAATAAAATTGCTCATTGACTTAGCAAAAGCAAAACAGTGTACATATGTGCTTGAATAGAATAAACGCAAATCAGATTTATAAAAGAAACGGATGAAAAGTTGTTGACCTTACTAAATTCCTCAAAAAATAATTTTAAAAAATATACAGTTTGTAAATCTCAAAGTTTTAATTTTGGTATCGCCGCCATTCATTCAATCCATATGCTGGCTCTTTCTTGACATGCATTTGTCTTTGTGCCCTGGACGTGAATACATTAAAATATAAATTAGAGAACATAATAAGTTAATAAAAATATATTAATCATGGAACAAATATCTTTCGATAAAAATGATCGTTTTAGTCGTGATAAAATAAATATGGTGTAATAGGGTAAATAAACATTGTTTAGCAAATAAATGAAGACAATTGAGAAATAAATAGAAAAAATAATTAAAACACAACTTAGAAGACTTCATAGGCTCAGGATCAATGACTTGATTACATCACAACATCATCTAAACAAAATGTCACCAATTAAAATAACGAAAGAGAAGACTAATCATCACCAATAGGGACACACTTTGAACACGAAAATATATCATTGAGCTTTTTCTTTAAGTAATGAATGAATTAATATACTTTTCATCAGGAAGTTGAAAGATGAAGGAACTAAATATTGAATAGACATATTAAAGATTGATATTAACGGACATTTGTAATAGGGAAGATTAAAATAATTCTAAATTTAATTGATTACAATAAATGACATTAATTTTAAAAAGATGAACCATCTTCATATTATTCATCTTTTACATTTATTATGTACTATCACTTTATTATTTTTTAAAATGTAAATTACATTTTAGTAGATGAATAGGTTTGAAGTAAAGGGTAAATATGGCCGTTCAATTTTTTATAGATATTTTGGTCTTTTAACATTAGACTTAGGTGCTTCCTACTTTTAGTATAATCATATTATTATATAAGTAAGCCAAAAAGTGAAAAGTTAGATTATCATGAAAGTAAATTAAAGATATATGATATATAAGCAAGTGTTCATAAAATATTGAATGACTATTTTACCCTTCAATCTAAAACTATTCC
>JACEIK010003019.1:111614-123265 GCA_018107945.1 Datura stramonium
GTATGTGTAATATACTAATAGCTTGAAACTGATGTCCTAAGACTAGATCAGAACTACTTATCTGGAAGTGTCCTGAGAGTCTAAAGGACTTGATAAACTGATAAAACTGGAATACTGATAATACTGTTGTTATTTCTAATAACACTGTATATATTGATTTTTTTGATAATACTATTGATACTAAGTATATTGAGAATGTTGTAAATACTATAAGGAATGGATGCATAATTCTTTGAGAAAATTATGTACACTTTGGCAAATCATGCTATCTTAAGATAAAGCTAGTTTATGAGAAAACTCTCCAAAAAAATAAAGTTGAAACTAGATCATGAATAAGGTACTGTAAAGACTAAAATAATATCATGAACATATATATCATAATTTTAGTCATGAAGCCTGAAAACATAGATGAGATAGGGAAATTTAGCAATTGGAAGAAATACCCTAAATCATGATTTCCAGGGAAAACTAACAGCTAGGGTTTTTTGAAAATTTTGGGACACAAGGGTGGAAGAAGTCCCTTGTTGAAGTCCCATATACATGGAGAAGAAGAACTCTAGGCTAGAGCTTGAATTCCTAAATCTTGAGGAAGAACCCTAACCTTGACTTGAGAGAACCTGAAGCTCCTAATGCTGATGTTCTGCGTGTTTTATGGAGGGGAATTATCAGATAACCCCCTTTAATCCCTATTAAAAGAACCCAAAACTACATAGTATAGGAGTTAAAAGAGTGTGAGTGACGTAAATACCCTGGAGAAACCATTCAGTGATTCTGAGATTTTATCTCATTGGTCGTTTGATGGACAAAGTGAAGGGCCGTCACCAGCCCGACGATCCATCATCTCCACCATCGCTTTAACCAGAAGGGAATTAATATCTTGGCCTTTTGATGATCAAGGTGATGTGACGTCTTCCACTTAATGGTCCATCAACTCCACTATCACTGTTAAGCAGAAGGTGTTGAATTTTAGGATACTTGATGTTGAACTTATTTTTATGCCTATTTGCTATATTTTTACCCATATTTGATCATGTTTGAGTTCATAATCCTTAATTTATTCTTAGATTCATGTGTGTGTGTGTGTTTTATGCACTAACAAATGATTTGAGTTGATTTGAGCAGGAAACTAAGTAAAATGGACTCAAAATGATATAAAAAGTGAAGATTTGAAGAGCTGAAGGGCTTGGTGTTATGGATAGCACCCCGCACCAAGTCTCAAACTTCAGAGAACAAAACTTCAAGTTGGTGCTATGGCTGGCGCACCACGCCAACCCTTGAACTTTAGAGAATTGCACTTCACAAATCTTGGCGAGATGAGTGGCGCCCCACGCCAGAAGTGTCCAGACTTAGAAAAATTTGATGAACACCTCGGTGAGATAGAGGGGGCAACGCTCTAGACCTTGTCCGGAGTTGAAATTATTGAAAATTTGACGAAATTTGTGGTGATATATATTGGGCGGCACGTCAGGCTATTCCGGGGAAGAAAATGCTGATTTTAAAGCCAAGTTTTGAAGGGCAGAAGCGTCATTTGAAGGATCATCTATAAATACATGCCTTAGGTCATTTGTAGGGAGAGATATCATCTTTTATTGATCTTAGTTGGTATTTTACATTCTATAGTTTATTTATGAAAGCTTGTAAGCCATTTGGAAGAAAGACAAAGTTCTACGAAACACAGGTTCCACACAAAGTCACACTGGTCGTGAGCTGAAGAGCACATGCGAAATACAGGTGGGCACCTACAAAATGCAGGTGCAACCGTAGGACACACCAATTTTCTCTAACACAGAGCTGCGAGAGACTTGCGTCTCCTGGTTCACAGGTGCCACGCAAGTGAGCTCCATGCTGAAAAAGGGTAAAATTGTCGCTCTGGCACAAAGATACTATGGATGCTTCTAAGGGCAAAAATGGGAATCCATGCACATGGAAAATGAGTAGAATTTCTCTAATTTGTACACACCCTTGATAATAGGAAGAGGAGAACTTTTTGAATATTTCACATTGTAAAGAGAGAAAGATAGAGAGAAGTGAGAGTTCTTCTTCTTCTTCTTCTTCTTCTTCTTCTTCTTCATGTTGCTAGGGAAAACCCACCATTGAAGCACATTTTGAAGATTAAGTTTTCTATTCAATGATGAATGTTTATGAATCATTTATGGGTATAATCTTCTTATCTTCATTCATGACTAACTAATTTTATTGCTAGGGGTATGTGCCTGATAGGGGTGAATGGATTGGGTGTTGTTGCTTTAGTCTTAGAATCACTTATTTTGAATGAAGCTATTGCTTTCTCTAAGTTTCAATTGAAATAGTTATGGTTGCAAACATAAATTGTGTTTACTTGCTTTTGCTTGATAAATAGAAGTAGGATTTGGGTGAGAAAGTAATAGTGTGGAATAGAGTTTTGAAGGTGTGGGGTTGGGCTAGAGATAGACAAGACCCATTTTCATAACACATTCAAGATTTAAGGCTAGAAATAACTTAACTCTTCTCCAAGTTAACATGGAAAATTTGTTATGTGACCTTGGGGTTCAAGAGAACTCAACTAAAATGTACCCAAGTGGTTGAAAAACATCGAGTTCAACCTTGTCCATAGGTATTCATGCTTGTAATTGGTTCTTTAGACTCATTAATTAACCCCAACCATCTCGACTCCCCATAAATAGAACATCCCTATTACTTGCTCTCATGGTTGCTTCAATTTACATTTCCCTATGTTGTTATTGCTTTTAAAATCATATAGTGTCATAACCCGAGCTGGGACCTCGGATCGAGACCCTCGAAATAGAACCACGGATGGCTTCAAGTCAACCCATGGCATGTGCATAGCAACTCAAGAGTGTAAATTAAAGAGGAAATTTAAAACTTAAATATGAATAAGCATAAGACTGAATATCATAAAGCGTATAACAAGAGAATACATCACGACACTGAATCTCAAACTGAACATATTGTTCTATGTCTGAAAAGCATCTACTATCTGATGAGATGCTGGGACAAGCCCCTAGCTATCTTTAAGTCTGAAACTAAATTGACATGATCAATATAACTAAATGAATGTCCTCATAAGATGAGGAATCACCCAACAGGGGCTCACTGGACTGATAGGGAAGCGAGCTATCAGCGAGACTAAGCTGGATCACCTAAACCTATATCATGAAATGATATAGCATAAAGTATGCAGTCAGTATTTTGGATGTACTGAGGATGTAAGGTATGTAAAACATTCTTAGTAAATGTTAACTGAAATCATACTTATAAATATAAATCAATTAGATCATGAGAGTAAGGACTGCATGCTGAAAACTGTATCTGAGACATACACAGTCATAAGATGGTTATCATAACTGAACATAGTGACCCAAGATTTAGAAATAGAAATCATATGACTTGTTATAGCTGAAATCGTATGGAAAAGCTCATAAACTGATCATTAGGTCATATCTGCTGTAAAACATAATATCATAAGTCATGAACATGAGTAACTGAAATCATGAGGAACAATGGGAGACTCATCATAACCAACACTATCACGATGGAGCTAACGTGATGCCCCAACTATCACACTCAAGTGGGCAGAGCCATACTAAGCCTTGCCAGGGCTAAGGATGCTAAACCATGATATCAATATCAAGCTGAGAGGGGGGAAACTCTCTTGAGAGGTCCCAAATATGTATACATATACCTACATTGGCACTTAGTTCTGAGATAGGGGAACATCGGACCCCAAGCCTACTTGGTGCTAGAAACTACTCCCAAAACATGCATAGTGCTCACATCATTTTTCAACGAAGCTGAAATCATAATTTAAACATAGCTTAAAATCTGAACATTGGGAGCTTGAATCCAAAACGTATTACAAGATGTATGAGGAGTTTTGACTCCAAACCATATGATAATCTGATCTTATTAGCCTTGGCTAAATCATTAAAACATACTTGTATGGGCTTGCCCAAATCATGAAATTATTCATACTTGAAATAAACTTCATAAATCATAATCATGGAATCATAAGTTTGGAGTTCATAAACATTCATTAATGCTAGATATCTCATCATACTTGAAATCATGAATCATAAACTTGAATTTTCATAAACTTGCATAATATGGCATAATTTCTAATAAATTGAAAACATGAATTTATAATAAATTTGATTGTAAAATATTCCCATTAGACTTAAAATATACATTATAAAATGAGGGGATTAGACCCATAAATATATCATAGACAATTTCATAAAATTGGGTTAAAACCCTGTAAATCAATACACTTGATTTAAAACTTGAATTCATGAACTTGAGGATAAATTTGGACATGAGGGTGGAAGAAACACCCTCATTCATAGCCCTACATTCCTGGGTAAGTTGATTTCCAAACTAGCCTTGAGAGCCCAAGAGAATTGGGGAAGAAATTGGGGAGAGTTCTAGCTTGATCTTGAAAAGGAATCTCAATATCTTGCATGCATGAGAGTCTAATGGCTTAGAATAGACTAAACCCTCTTAAAAAACTCCTTTCAGGGCTTAAAACAACGTCATTAGGAAGTTAGGAGCTCAAGAATTATGAAAATACCCTTAATGATTCGTCTGAAATACATACCCACTGCCAGTCATATGACCCGTACCACGAGTTGTACCACCAACCTACGACTCATGGTTTCCTCCCGTAGCTAGCCAGCTCAATTTCTTCAACTCTTTGATTATTTCCACAACACTTACCATAACTCGTAGTTCCTTACTATGAGTCGTACAATCACTCATAGGACCAACCCCTGGCAACCTAGTAGCGTGCTACGACTCTGTGACCACGAGTCATACAACTAAACCACGACTCATGGTGTGGACTTGTGGTTTGGGGAATGAGCCTCTGAACCTTACCATGAGTCTTCCTATGACCCGTACCAGTAATCGTACTAAGAGAAAATTGTAGACTCCACTACTGAACATATTCAACTTCCCAAATCTAGTCTTAGGAAACTTTGGGGTGTTACATTATCTCTCCCTTGGGAACATTCATCCTCAAATGTAGATTAAGCATAGTGAAGGGCTAGGGAAAGAACTGCAATACCAAAACTAAACAACTAAAGCTAAAAACTGACGGAGTCACTGACTCCGAACTGATACACATGGATGAATTGAATTCATGAACATACATACAGGATATGACATGAAAGAAACTTAGAGACATGAGCTTGACATGAAACTGAATAGAGTACTAAGGAGGAAATTAATACCTCATGCTAGAACTGGTTCGAAAGGAAAAAGATGCGTGTATCTATCCATCATATCTACTTCAGCTTCTCACATAGCTCCCTTAGCAAGCTGATTCCTCTACAACACCTTCACTAAAGCTATTTCTTTGTTTCTCAACTTCCAGACCTGATGATCGAGGATCTCAACCGAAACCTCCACATAGTTAAGGCTATCTCTCACACCTGTGCTCACCACCAGAACAACTAGAGATGGATCACCAATACACTTCTTCAATATAGATACATGGAAAACTAGATGTACCGCATCCAACTCCATTGATAGCTCTAACTCATATGTAACCTTGCAACTTGCCTCAAATCTTATAAGGACCAACATATCGAGGACTAAGCTTCCCTTTCTTCCTGAACCTCATCACCCCCTTCATGGGTGACCCTTCATAAATACCCAATCATCAACCTCAAGCTCAAGCTCTCTTCGTCTAATATCCGCATAAGATTTCTGGAGACTCTAAGCTATTTTCAGCCTTTCCCTAATATGCTAAACTTCTCCATGGCCTCATGAACTGAATCTGGCCCTGTCAATGTAGCCTCACCTATCTCAAACCAACTAATAGGTGATCTACAACTCTGCCCATAAAGAGCCTCAAACGGGGCCATCTGGATGCTAGAATGATAACCGTTATTGTAAATGAATTCAATGAGATGTAAGTGGTCATCCCAACTACCCTTGAAATCGATCACACATGCTCTCAACATATCCTCAAGAGCCTGAATGGTCTGCTCGTCCTGACCATCTATTTGTGAGTGAAAAACTATGCTAAGCTTGACTTGAGTACCATGACCTTTCTGAAACAATCTTCAAAATTGAGAGGTAAATTGGGTACCCCTATTTGAGATGATGGAAAAGGGAACTCCATGGAACCGAATTAACTCCCGAATGTACAATCTAGCATAGTTCTTGTGCTATTTGGTTATCTGATCCACTATTACCTAAATAAAATCATGTTGTCGATGTGTCCGAGGCGACCCTATGGTGCAACCCCTATTTATCTCTTTTCACTTTCAAACAGGAATACTGTTACCCTGACGCATACTTATAGGTCTCTGATGCTCAATATTTCTAGCCTATACTCCTTGCTCGGGCTCCTAAAGAACATTATCTCCCTCCCAACAAGAAAGTCACACAGGTTCGAACTCTAATCAAAAAGTCACTAGTCAACAATACTATGGTCTACCTGTACATCATCACCTCATTCGAGCCTATCACTTATGATTATCCCAAGGCTCCTTGTAGATAACGCTATTCAAGAATTCCCTAGTCTTCCAGGCTTGGCTATTAACTGCGGTTCATGAACTTCTATATACCTGGCACCTATGCGAATAGAGAGTTATCCCAAACGTACATATTTTAACCGTTATTTCCATCATAGGGGAACATTCATTGGGCTTAGAGTGAGGAAGTCGTGAGAATGAATCATTCAAGAAATCTAAGCTGGGAATATACCTAATATAGCAAAATCTTATGAGACGTCAAGTCAAATCTTAAGGACTGAGTTCATAAAGCTGAGCAGCTGAGAGATATGAGTTTACATACATAACAAGTTTCATGACATGAAGCTAAGATTGATGGAATCATGGAGGAAGACTGGGAGTGCTATCTGAAGTGGTTATCTATAATTTTGGGAGTCTGAACATAAGCATGAGTAAAATGTAATGTCGATTGAAACATACGAGAAAACATTTGAATAGGAAAGGAATGATATCCCACAACTACTGTTTCTGGAATCCCTCTACTAAAATGCTCAGGACTTGTCTTGACCTATCAACTTATCATCTCCCCCTTAGCTTTAAGCCATCATTCTAAGGCTCTTGGATCCTCCTTTAAGATTGGGCTACATCACTAACTCTTGACTTCCCATTCTCCTTTAAAGCTATTACTGTAGGCTTCATACTTATAATTATTTCATAACATCCATGGACAAATCTCATATTTAGGATGCAAAGAGGGTCTTATACCTTATATTGCGACTCCTGGGTCTAACAATGTGTAAAAATCAACATGAAAAGCTCATAACATACTAGTGACTATTTCTGACAAGTTTTCCCGATCTTGAAGTGATGACAAGGGATAGAAGTAGTCCTGATGCTGTCCATTACCTGTACCAGCTGATGCGCCCTACTGAGGTGGGCAGGCTGTCAAAGCTACTGAAGAGGTGACTAGGGCTCTACCTTCGCCCTGTTTAGCTGCTGGGCAATTCCTGAGCTTATGATCGGGCTTGCCATACCAGAAGCAAGCATCTGAACCCATCAAGTACTTTCCTAAGTGGTTCTTCCCATATATATTGCAAGTCATATATGTAATCTTCATTACCCTGGACCTGCTGATGTCCCGTGATATTACGACACTTTTGACGCTTAAAACTAAGAAGATATGCATATTTCGGGTATGTTTATTTGGATATAAGGTGTTTTTGTTGAGTGTTGCAGTAAAATAGGTTCGGAATGTGAGATGGGAAAAGTAAGGAAAAAATTATACCAAGTGTGGTCTGCTAGTCAGGTAACGAGTCGTCGTCTCATTGGATGACTCGTTCCTGGAGTTGTGGGAAAATATCAAGTTTTAAGTGCATGAAACCAGTGTGTATAATGAGTTGAAGGCATGACTGATTACATTTGGTAATGATTCATTGTGATAGTTGTGAGGACTGGGACAGAAAATTGATGAAAAACTGATCAAGGATGCAATGAAGGACTTAACGAGTCGTCGGGAGACTTGACGACTTGTCATGAGATACTGTGAGCACCTGTCAAGTACATTGGAAGTTTTTGTGTTATATAGCCACGAGGGACCTAAGGACTCATGCCTTTCCCTGACAAGTCGTTAGGTTACCCGTCACCTTGAAGGAGAAGTTTTCTAAGGACGATTTGATAAGGAATGCCACAACCCTTTAGGAGACCTAACGAGTCATTACTTGGCCCGCTGCTACTGCCGACTTGGATTTTGTTTTTAGTTAGGAAAGATTTTGTTTAAAACTATAAGTACTTTATTTAGGTATATTTTTAGAGTACAATTTATTTTACGACTTTGAACGTGATTTTTGGTGTTGTTGACTACCATTCAAGGTGCAAGAATCAAAGTTTGTAATTTTGTTCTTGGTTTTGGTGGATTAAAACAACATTGGAGTTTTATTCTTTGGTTTTGGTGATTTATTCAATTCAAGTGATTTTTTCTACGAATCTTTGTAAGTTGCAATTATGATTTCTTCTCTATTTTGTAATTATGATTATTCAATTATGAGTAGCTAAACTCATAATTAGGGTCGTGGGAACCATGATGAATTAACACACATAGGTAAAAATACTTAGTGAATCTTGAATGGAGTTCATGCATGTATTGTTTTTCCATTCGTTGTAATTGCTTCTTAACGGTTGCCAACGTTAGAATTTGCTTTATTCTTACTCACCGAATCAAGGGAGTAATGAATGGGAAAAGGGATTAACAAAAGAGATTTGAGACTATCAAACCTCATCTAATAGCTTGACCTTTTCCAAGAATAGTTAATCCAATATTTAGGGTAAGGGTTAGTTAAGTATACACCCGCATACGGATCAAGTTGCATGGTGATAATCATCTGGATTGGGGACCAACTAGTTAGGTGAATTTAACTTGCCGATATTGCATGCTAAACACCAGAATAGATCACTAGTATAAAAAGTCTTGTGGTTATGAAGTCATGGGGAACACAATCCTAGCCAACTCACTTATTGAATACAATCGAAATTAAATCAAGAGTCTACTCATTAGTTCTACTACTTTTCATTATTTTGTGTTTTAAACCTCCCCCCTAGGAAATAAGTAAGCCGATAGTATTAGCTAAACGCATTAACTAAAGTTCTCATCATATTCCTCGGGGGATTCGACCCCAACCCTGGTTGGGTTCTATATTTGACATCAACTGCTTTATATCTCATTTACGAGGTAAAATTTGGACGACATCAAATTTTGGCACCATTGCTGGGGAATATGGCTTAGGCTTTTGTTAATTGTGTTTGCTTCATTGTTGGTCCTTATTTCCTTTTTATTTTTTTCTTTGTTGTTTTTGTTCTTAACAGGTCTCAACTTCGTGCATGCCTAGTACTAGGAGCCGAGGAAAATATCTGGTTCCAATTGCTCACGAACTTGAACAAACACTATGGAATCTAAGGAAAATGGCCAACGTACATGGGAAAGAGACAGTGGAAGAAGCAATAGCAAGAATGTTGGCTAAGGAACAAGATCGAGTACGAGATAGAGAGGCAACGAGGCTCGCTGAAGAGCAACGCCAAGCTATCGAAGCTGAGCTAGCTAGAAGGAACAGAGGTCCAGATCAGTAGAGGCACCTGTACTTTGAAGATGATGATGATACTGATATTGATGAGGCAAGTGCCGCTGGAGCTATTGTCCCTCCCCCTTTGCCTTCTGGGGCAAAGTTTGATATTACCAGTGCATTGATCCAACTGCTCAACATGAAAGGGATATTTGCGGTTCATGCGACTGATGATGCACATACTCACTTGACAAATTTTGTGGGTATCTGCAAAGCATACAAACAACCGGGAGTGAGTCAGGATGCAATCAGGCTGAGGTTATTTCCCTTTTCACTAGGGAGTGAGGCAATGCTGTGGTTGGATGAATTGCCAAACGATTCCATCACTACTTGGGGGGAGTTTAAAGAGCCTTTCATGAAAGATTCTTCCCACCTTCTAGAGCATTGTAGCTGAAAGATGAAATCTACAACTTCAGGCAGTTGAATTTTGAAGCACTTAACGAGATATGGTTGTGGTTCAATAAAAAGATCAAAAAGGTGCCCAACTATAGGATCCTGGATGATACATTATTGGAGATATTTTATAAGTATCCGAATGCTAACACTAAGGCGGTGGCTGATACTATCTCTAGCAGAACATTCATAAGCCATACTTATGCTGAAGCTGTTGAGGTCCTTGATAGGATAACCAAAACCAATCACGCATGAAACACATGAGAATTGGAAGCTTCGGCTGGTACTTATGCAGTAGGTATGTCTGCGGAGCAGAGAAGAAAGAATGAAGAGCGAGACCAGGATATTTCTGAGATCAAAACTACAATGGGGCTGCTTTCTAAGCATTTTATGGGGGTCAGGGCTGAAAAGGTGATGCTGTGGGTTCTCAGGGCAAGGCCCCGAAAAATGATGGAGGCGAATCAGAATCTGAGGAGGAAGCAAATTATCTGAATGATCAAGGGGCGGGTTTTCGGACTAACACACAAGGGTCTAACTAAGACTCTTGGCATCAAGGTTAGGGGAACCAAGGTCGAAACTACTACAGAGATAACAATTACAACCGAGGCCAATACAAAGATAGGAGTAGAGGCAGAGACAATGGTGACTGGAAAAAGTGTGAGGAGTACCAAAATGACAGAAGCAGTCTATATGTTCCTCCAAGGAACCGTGCGCCAGAGACTAGTGTTCTAGGGTGGAAGAAATGTTGTCAAAGGTACTAAAGTAGATGGAGGTGACAAATGGCCATTTTAAGGAACTTTGAGATGATATTTCTGGGATGAACCAAAAGGTGGAATCACATGCCATTGCCTTTAAGCATATTGAGAAACAGCTTGGTCAGATGTCTGTTGCTATGAACCAGAGGCAGAAGGGCACACTTCCTAGCAATACAGTTCAAAATCCTAAAAATGTCCGTCACTGCATGGCGGTCACTACTAGGAGTGGGAAGGCAACAGTTGATCCTCCGAGGCCAGTTGTGACCAATGAGGTAGTTGAGCCAGTGGTAATTGATGATGATAAGGTGGCGGACTCCGAGGAGAAAATTTTGATTGATGATCCCATGGATATGACAGCTCCTAGTAATGCAGAGGAGCATGGGTGTGGCAAAGGAAAGTATAAGGAGGGACTTCATAAGATCATGTCTATTCCTAAACCTCCTCCCCTTTTCCCGCAGAGGCTGAAGAAGAAGGTCGAAGATGGGAAGTATCACAAATTTATTTCGATGTTGAAATAGTTGTTAGTGAACATTGATCTTGGGCATATTTATATGCCCAAGTGATACTCAAATGCGTCGTTTTATCTCATTTATCTAACAATATTTGTACATTCTCATGTAAATTGTAAGAAAGTATGAATTTATACTAACCAACATGATTAGCGTTGTTTTGCAGGAAAAATGTAGGTTTATGAAGCTAAGATGCATGTTGGGAGGAATCGGAAATGGACTCGGAAGCGAGCAAGGAAATGCCAAGGAAAGCAATGATTAAAGGGGCTCCGCGATGGAGCCGTGTCACGCTGCCATCGCGGATGCATTCTGTTCGGAGGATCAAATTGGCAACAATTCCAGAGAAGGTCCGCGTTCGTGCCGTGGCACGTTGGACCTAATTACCTGGAACTTGACATTCCAGTGAAGGTGCACGTTCGTACC
>JACEIK010003019.1:150003-165360 GCA_018107945.1 Datura stramonium
ATTATGAAACATAGAAGATCCATCATCAGATACATCCTTCTCCGCCTACCATTATTTGATTTTCCTCAAATCGTTAATTTTTATATGCAAATTGTAATTTATGAAACATATAATTCAATTTGTTTTTTAAATCCCTCCAATGAGATGCTGTCGGTGGGAACTCCTCCGGCCGATCGATTTTCGATTTGAGCTTTCTCCGATAGTCTTTTACGTATGTTATAAAGTCATAATCGTCAAAGAAACTTCTCTTAGATCTGCATTTTCGAAAACCCTTTAAATAGGAACTTCCAAACAACGGCATTCTAATACTGCGTTCAAATTTATCGGTTGTTTTCCCTTTTTCTTTTAATTGTAAAACAGTGCAGGTGGCCACTTTTAGGACCTTTGATTGAAAATAAATTTAGAGACACAATGTGTAAATATGATCAAGAATTAGAGGTAGAATTTAAAACTAAAAATCTAGCCAACGTAAAATTGGGTAGGAATCAATCAACCAGTAATAGGAGCAAGAGGCCACTATTCAAAGTCGTCTAAATTTCAATGGCTACTCTACACCTTATTCCATTCAGAAACTCATTTCTTTCTCTTTTAAGGGAGAAGACCTACTGGAAGAAGTTCTGACTAAGAATGAAATTTTTTTCATCAACATCAGGATTCACTATTCGGCAACAAAATTGCACGGAATGGGTTTAAACTACTGGAAACGTTTTAAAATTCAAAAAATTTAATAAGGGAACAATCGAAACAAGGATTGCAGTTATTGTTAATTAGGGAGAATAAAACAGTCATGCAGTTTAAGTTACTCCACGACAATGCAGTTTAAGATTGTGTTAAATTTTCAACTTTCTTTTTTTGTGTGTGTTTTGAGTAACCTGATTCATATCTTATTGTTTGACATATTAGATTCTAATATATAATAATTTAAAAGTAATATACACATATGTACTAAATATATAAAGGAAATTAACAAATTTAAATTACCGAAAAGGGTCAGAGATAAACCCTCTACTATTTTCTTTTCTTTAAACTAGTCCCCCATTATACTATTTGACTATAAAGTCCTTACCGTTAGGCAAAGTGTCATGACCTATAATCGGCCATGATGGCACCTACAACAATCCCAAGTAGGTAAGCCAAAATCCTAAATAGAATATTGAGTAAAGACCAACTTAATAACAAGAAAGCGAAAACAAATAACGGGCCGCCAAATATAGATATATACATAACAGGTACAAAATATACAACATGGGCCCTAAGAAAAGAAGAAGGATACCGACCCCGGACCTGGTATCACCGGTATAATAGCCTTTAAAAGTACGAGAAGAAGGCTATACAAAAGAAATACAACTGTCTGAAAGATACAAGACATATACAGGAGATATAAGATGGAAAGTAGTAAATC
Source organism: Datura stramonium (assembly GCA_018107945.1). Classification (NCBI taxonomy): domain Eukaryota; kingdom Viridiplantae; phylum Streptophyta; class Magnoliopsida; order Solanales; family Solanaceae; genus Datura; species Datura stramonium. Next base: position 151,406 of record JACEIK010003019.1, read on the forward strand.
TCCGGATGCCAAGAGCTCATCACGATCCGAATTAGCAAAAGAACCCACGAACGAGCAAAGGATCAATGTGGGTGACTCGTACTGGAGCTGCATCAGAAAAAGATGTAGAAGTGTAGTATGAGTACCAAATAACGGGGTACTCAGTAGGCATCATAAGCAGACCGAGCTCAGAAGATAATATATAATATAAAAGACATGAAAGGAACTATCTATCAAAAGCTAACCTGAAAATCGCAACAGATGAAGGATAACGTGAAAACAGGAGTAATATACAAATACAAATATACACATACAAGTATAGAAAAGTGATGTCGTACAGTATGGGATGATGCGATGCAATATGTGGCCAATGCAGAAAGCAACAAAACCGGTAATGACCTCGGGCCATTCGGCATTTAACCTCAGATGTAGTAACAATGAAACCCAGCAAAGACCTCGGGCCGCCCAGTATCTCATCTCAAACGTAACAGAAAAAGTAAAGTGTAACTAGTCCAACATCTTACCCCGGAACGAATTTACAGGTGATACAAATCTTTTATAAAATCGAAAATCAGTAAAACAGTAGTATACTCCCCCAGAACTTCAATCAATAAAAGATGAGACATTTTTAGTTTGAAAGCCAAAATAAGTATGTTTCCTTTAATTATATTCCAATCCATGTGCATGTATATATGGATGTATGCGTGCTCACTCAAGTATATATAAGCATATGATTCCATATCAAATAGGGTAAATCACCCTCCATACCACAATTACTAACGTGGAGTCCAGCCACTCCAAAGCCACGTACTCAGGCCCACAATCTCATAACAGAGGGAAAAATGGGGAAAGTAAAGTGATAACAAGTCCAACAAATTGATAACGATCCAAAAACCCCAAGGAAAATACCTCTTATCTAATTCTACTACGAAAATCGCTCCTAACATAGCCTAAGAATCCCAAACATATTCGCAATATAGCAACTAACAACCTAAACTAAATCTTATAAGTGAATACTATTCTAAAATCTTTGAAATTTGACCAATAGCGCGAAAAATCATTACAACCTAATTCTAACTAGAAAATCACCCTAATATCATGAAACTTATAAAATATATTACCAAACTGAGCCAAGTCTGAAGAAAGAAAACGGTAGCCTACCTCACAGCCGAACTTCAAGTCACGAATCGTCACTCAGAAACTTTTCCCTTCTGCAATGCCTCAGATCACTGCCACGTTATCAAAAACATGATCTACTTATCAAAACGAGGCTAACGATACCAATATTAACATATTTTAAATTTGGGTCGAAAATCGACCCTCGGGGCCCACTAACAAAATTTGAAATAAATTACAGCATTGTGTTCCTCAAAGGTTCAGGAACTCATACCCAAAATTTGGGCGAAAACGGAGCTCCTTTCAGGGCTCAAATCAGCCCACAAATATCAAGAACATATAAAGAGAAATTCTAGGATTTGGAGCTCAAAAACGTAGATTAAACACGAAAATGAAGCTATAATTAGCAAAGGAATGAAGGGGGAAATATAATTTACCTATTTGCCCAAGAATCCGCTAAGAAATGGTGGGAATCACCACTTATCAAGTTCTGAACAATGGTGGGTCGAGTTTTGGATGATATGAGCTGAAAGGGAAGTGATCTGCCTATAAAGTTGTCGATTTTTCGTTGCAGCGGACTTCGGATCTCCATGACGGATCCGCTACAACAGTCTCTGGCCGCTGTAGCGGACTGCTTAGTGCCAGCCACAGCTACAACATCACATGGACCCCTAGAATTCATTCGGAGTGCCGTGAATGCAAACCTTATATGTTTTCCAAGTGGAAACAACATTTCAGACTCAATGGAATTGACGAAATGAACATCAGAGGTCATCATGACAAGGTGAACGCCAAAATCAACACTTAAACCACATAAAGACAATCATCCAAATGCCCAAAATGATTCTGAAAGCCTTGGGACCCGAACTAAAGGTCCTACTAGCCTAAAGTCCACGTTTCGGAGCTAATGGCACTGATGGAATTCTCATCTGAGACCGATTACTAAAAATATTGACCGAAGTCAACCATTTTGACTCTAGAAACTCCAAAACTAGAAAATCTTTTTAAAACTTTCCCGAACACTTTGGGAACCATGCTACCCATCCTCGCAAGTCACATAAGAAATGCAGAAGCGACAGGGAGGGTCGAAACGATAAAAATGCACAAAAGTAAGAAAATGACCAGGAGGGTCATTACAATATCCACTACTAAAAGAACTTTCGTCCTCGAAAGTAAAAGAACAAGAAGTACCTGAAGACTCGAAAAGGTGAGGATATCTAGTCCTCATGTCGAGCTCGGTCTCCCAAGTAGCCTCCTTGACTGGACGATGCCTTCACTGAATCTTAATTGATGGAATCTCCTTCGACCTAAACTTTCTAGCCTGCCTGTCTAGGATAGCCACAGGCTCCTCTTCAAAAGCCAATGATTCATCAAGCTGAATTGAATCCCATTGAAGCACGTGAGACTCATCTAGAATGTACCAACTCAATATAGACACATGGAAAACAGGGTGAACACTCGAAAGAGATGGATGCAAGGAACTCATAAGCTACCTCCTCAATATGCCGCAAAATCTCAAATGGACCAATGAACCTAGGGCTAAGCTTGCCCTTCCTCCCGAACCTCATCATGCCCTTCATGGGTGACACACGAAGGAAAACCTTATCTCCAACCATAAATTTCAAGTCTCGAACCCTCCGATCAACATAGCTCTTCTGCCTACTCTAAGCTGTACGGAGTCTCTCCTGAGTCACCCAAACTCTATCCATAGAGTCACGCAACAAGTCATTTCCCCTAGGTCTAACCTCAAAAGCATCAAACCAACCCACTGGAGACCTACATCTCCTACCATACAACGCCTCGAATGGTGCCATTTGAATACTTGAATAGTAGCTATTATTATATGCGAACTCTGTCAAAGCCAAGAACTAGTCACACTGACCTCCAAAATCAATAACACATGCCCGAAACATATCCTCTAGGACCTGAATAGTACACTTAGACCGACCATCAGTCTGTGGATGAAAGGTTGTGCTAAGCTCAACTCGAGTACCCAATTCTCTCCAAATCGACCTCCAGAAGCATGATGTACACTGAATACCACAGTCCGAGATGATAGAAACAGACACCCCGTGCAAATGGACAATCTCCTGAATGTATATCTGAGCCAACCTCTCTGAGTTGTATGAAGTCTAAACGGGAAGAAAGTGAGCGGACTTGGTCAATCTATCAACTATGACCCATATAACATCAAATCTCAGAAATATACATGGAAAGACTATCCCGAAGTCCATAGTTATCCGTTCCCATTTCAACTCAGGAATGGGTAGTCTTTGAGTCAATCCACTTGGCCTTTGGTTCTCATTACTTCATTTGCTGATAGTTCAAGAACCTAGACACAAAATTCAAGATATCTCACTTCATCCCACACCAACAGTAATGCTGTCTCAAGTCACGGTACATCCTTGCTGCCCCCGGATGGATAGAATATCTAGAACAATGGGCCTCCACCATAATCAACCTAACAAAGTTTCCTATTTTAGGGACACGGATACGACCCTCAATCTTCAAAACACCCTCTGAATCTAAGGTCGCCTCCGTAGCCTCGCCATAAAACACCTTATCTTGAACTATCCTCATTTTCACATCCTCAAACTGTTGTGCCCAAATTTGCTCCAACAACATAGATCTATCCTCCACACAAGCAAGAATCCTCCCCGGCTTAGAAATATCAAGCCTAACCAACCTGTTGGCTAGGGATTGGATGTATGAAGCCAAAGGTCGCTCCTCTGCCACTAGGAATGCCAAACTTCCCATGGTCACTGCCTTTTGGCTTAAGGCATCCACTACCACATTCGCCTTGCCCGGATGATAAAGAATCGAAATGTCACAGTCCTTTAGCAATTCCAGCCACCTACGCTGTCTCAAATTAAGGTCTTTCTGGCTGAAAATGTGCTGAAGACTACGATGATCAGTGAAGATCTCACAATAAACTCCATATAGGTAGTGCTTCCAAATCTTCAACATAAAGACTATCGCCGCTAACTCCAAGTCATGAGTGGGGTAGTTCTTCTCATGAGCCTTTAGCTGCCTAGAAGCATATGCAATAACTCTGACCTACTGCATTAACACACAGCCCAAACCAATTATAGAAGCATCGCAATATACTGTAAACCCTTGGCACTTAATTGGAAGTGTCAGAATTAGTGTTGAAGTCAACAAGGCCTTGAGCTTTAAAAAACTCGCCTCACATTCATCGAACCATTGGAAAGGGACATTCTTCTAAGTCAATCTAGTCAAAGGCGCTGAAATCAAAGATAATCCCTCCATAAATTTCCTGCAGTAAGCTTCTAACCCGAAGAAATTACAAACCTCGATAGGAGAAGTGGGTCTAATCCAATCGCGAACTTCCTCTATCTTGGCTGGATCTACCATAATCCCATCCTTGGACACCACATGTCCCAAGAATTCCATGGACTCAAGCCGAAACTCACACTTAGAGAACATTGCATAGAACTGCTGATCTCGCAAGGTCTAAAGCACAATTCTCAAATGTTGCTCATGCTTCTCCCTACTCCTCGAGTAGACTAAGATGTCATCGATGAATACTATGAAAAGTGAGTCCAAATAGACCCTGAACACAAGGTTCATCAACTCCATAAATGCTACTGGGGCATCGGTCAAACCAAAAGACATGACTAGGAACTCAGTGGCCGTAATGAGTCCTAAAGACGGTCTTTGGAATGTCCGCAGTCCTGATCCTTAACTGGTGGTAGCCTGATCTCAAAACTATCTTAGAAAACAATGCTGCTCCTTGTAGCTGATCAAACAAGTCATTGATGTTTGGCATTAGGTACCTATTCTTAATGGTCACCTTATTCAGCTGCCTGTAGTCAATACATATACGCAAAGAGCCATTTTTTTTCTTCACAAATAGAACTGGAGCACCTCACGGAGATACGCTAGGCCTAATAAACCCCTAACCTAAAAGATCCTAAAGTTGCTCCTTTAACTCCCTCAATTCAACTGGAGAAGATAATTTATCTATTTTCCTAAGAATTCTCTAAGAAATGGCGGGAATCACCACTTATCAAGCTCTTAACAATGGTGGGTCGAGTTTTGGATGAAATGAGATGAAAGGGAAGTGAAATGCCTATAAAGTTGTTAATTTTTTTCTGTAGTGGACTCTATATCGCCATGATGGATCTGCTACAACGGTCTCTGGCCGCTATAGCGGACTGCTAGGTGCCAGCCACAACTCCAACTTCAAATGACCCCAGAATTCATTCGGAGTGTCGTGAATGCAAATATTATATGTTTTACAAATGGAAACAACATTACGAACTCAATGGAATTAATGAAATGACCATTGGAGGTCATCTTGACAAGATGAACACCAAAATCAATACTTAAACCATATAAAGATAACCGTCCAAACGCCTAAAATGAGTCTAGAAGCCTTGGGACCTGAACTAAAGGTGCCACTAGCCTAAAGTCCATATTTTGGAGCTAATGGCGTTGACAAAATTCTCATCCGAGATTGATTACTAGAAATGTTGACCGAAGTCAACCATTTCGACTCTAGAAACTCCAAAACTAAGAAATCTTTTCAAAACTCGCCCGAACACTTTGAGAACCATGCTACCCATCCCCGAAAGTCAAAAAAGCAATGTAAAATCTATGAGGAGGGTTAAAATGATAAAAATGCACAAAAGTAAGGAAATGACCAAGAGGGCCATTACACAAAGTTTCATATCTACTCCTAACTGAATAGACTGAACATGTGGCGACTCAAAATTGAAAGATACAACTGAAAATAAAATAGAACCTTCCCATATCAAATAACTCGTGACCAATTAAATAACTCACTCCCAATTAAAAATTTTTGAAAATAACTATTGGGTTGGATCCACTATAAGGGGTGTTAATTAGCCCATTAGCTTGTCCTCCTCCTTAACTTTAACCCTAGGTGTATAAATACAACATTATAGGTATAGGAAAAAAGGAGTATTTCCACCATAATATTCTAGGGTTAGCAATTTTTCATGCCCCGAACTTGGCTCTAGCTCAACAAGCAACCCATGCGATAGAACTACATCGGAAGTGCCTTATAGATATGATAATTCATATGGTTTCTCCGTTATTATTTCTTAATTCAATTGTGCATATTTAAATCAAGATAATTAGTCAATAAAATAAAAAATAATATAAATGATAAGATAATCTGTCTAGCAACTAAACATAGAAAAGTGCCCCAATAAGTCAATCAATGACTTTAAACATTACCCACTACACAATATCTATCTATGAAACTTCTATAAAAAAGAATGAATAACTTGAGACGCAGCTTGAAATCTACTAAAGCAATAAATAAATCGACGGAGCCTCACGAGCATGAATGTGGCTTCACCAAAAATTTATATGAATAACAAGTCCCTCCTAAGAGATATGTTCCATTGAAACCTACTTCTCCCCCATACCTTACACACCAAAAAAAATAGCAATGATATTGGATACACAGTGAGTGTATTAGGGGATAGAATTAATATAATAAAATAATAATATTAATTAAGGTAAATCAATTATAATGAATAATTTTCAATTCAAGATATATAGTGAAATTATGAAAACTCAAGGAAAAACACCAATGAAGAATATAGTCAATTTCAGTTAATTATGTTCAAAATCATGTAAGGCCAATTAATGCCAAAACCAAGTCAGTCGGATTATTTTCATACCAAATATCAAAGATGAAAATCAAAACAGTAAAGTTCATGCCAACTCATTGGCTTAATCAAAACAAAAGTTTCATATCAACTTATGAGTACAATCCAAGCTGTCATGCCACTCACGAGCATAATCCAAACTTTGAAGAGCCATACTGGAATCTCATTGCTCAAGAGTAATACACCTAGGTGTTAACCTTTGGAAGCCAATTGTCCTCTAGTCTCCCAAAGTTGCCTATATAGATTCCAAACACAAACAATTCTCAATCATGACATATTAATAAAAAAATCATAAGTTATGGCGTAGGTTTCGAAATCATTCACATTTCATTCCATAATGGGGGTAATCCAAAAATTATTATTTTAATTGATAAACCATGTTTAAAGTCATTAATCATGTTTCAATTTATTGACTTATTCATAGAGAAAAAACATATTTTTAAGGATTGACACTTTATCATCACCTTGGAAATCAAGTTCAACAATCTCGTTCATAGGGTAAAACATGTTTATTGCACTAAATCAAAATACAAAGGATTGATGCAAGCTTGTCCTACACAGGCATAAAGCCTTGTCTAAACCTTGTAGTTAAAAGTATGTTAAAAAAGAGACATACCTCAAATTCCACTAAAAACGTCCTAAACATGTTCCACGACCCTCAATGCTAGCTGTACAATTAATTACAATGATAAAGTTTAGAACTTTGGTTGAATTTCATAATTTCCCACCCTTTTATGAAAATCTAGGGTTAATAGGACAAGGTTCACATTCTAACGATTTCGAGGATTACCCAATGATTTTGATATCCTTTAATAGGCTAGACGAGCCTCAATTATCTCTTCAAATAGTTTCAATTGATTAGGGTCTCAAAGAATCTCTAAACAATACTCTTTCAATGATCTTGAATCGAACTTCTCGAATCTGTAGAGTAGCATGAGAATTTGTGTGTTAATCCTTATTAAATGGATATAATAATCACGAGAATAGAGTATGAACGCATCTTAGATTATTAGAAAAAGCTCTTGGGTGTTTTCTCTCTAAAAAATCGTCCAAAACCAAGTGGAATGAAAATCCTGAGTTAAAGTTATATTTATAGATAACTAACTAAACCTATATGGGATGCGGTAGTTGATGTACCATACTGTTCATGGTGTGCAACAGAAAATGTTTGCAACACTCCAAAAGTCCCTAAGACTAGACCCTAGATATGGAGCATGAAATTAGCAAGGAGTGAAAAATTTTGTCTCAGAATGAGTCAAAGTATGACTCGTTAGAAGGTAACATGAGTCGAGGTCAGACTCATGGTGAGCAGTCTGAGTTTTCATGTTATAGTTTCCCTTAACCCACAAGTCATATGATGACTCGTTAGACCATACAATAGGTCATAGAAACGGATCATGGGATAAACTTCAGAGAACTGTACTGGACTGTTTTAGTGACCACGAGTTAAAGGAACAACTCGTGGTATCCTGGTATGGGTCGTGGTATGGGGTCGTTGGGTGAAAGTTCAGGGAAGGTTCTAGACTATTCCACATACCACGAGTCATAGGATGACTCATGGGATGTAATAATATGTTGTGATGAACACCCGTGATAATAAGATCAGAGGATGAAAATTTGGTCCATCATGTCACGACCGGTCACCATGAGTTGTAGTGAAAACCAACGACTTGTGGAGTGTCCTGCGGCAGTTGGTGGATAAGTTTTAAGTGTGTTTTTCCAAGGGTAATTTCATAACTTTTCACTTTCTTAACTCCTAAACTACGTAGTTTTTAGGTTATTTTTAGAGGGTTTGAGGGATTTAAATGGTTTCTCCCTTATTTTCCACTTAGACTATCAGAACATCAATACATAGAACTTAGGCAAACCTCTAAAGCCAAGAACTAGGGCTTTTTGCTTCTTCTCAAAATTTCGAGACTTCTTCTCAATGAATCTTCTACAGGTATGTAGCGATTTAGTAAGGATATTTTTCACAATCCGAGTCTACACCCTGGACGCGACATGGTGCCTAGAGTCACAAGTGACCCCAAACTAACCCATGACATAGCATATCACTAACATGACTGAACTACTGTAAGAAAATCTTAAGCGGAAGCTGTTGTAGCAAAAATAAAATGAAGAAAATACTTTTACAAGTAAAAAAACATCTGATAAGATACTAAAATTTCAAAGATATCAAGAGCTATAGCTGAAACTAATACACCTTGTTTGAAAGCCTTCTAAGAGATTTGATGAGTTGCTGGAATAATCCCCCAGCTAACTCTAAAATCTAAAAACTGAACAACACTACTAAATAAAAAGAAATGCTCTGGTCCTCGAGGAATAGGACTCACCATTGAAGTACCGCTGGACTGAGTCTGATGGAGACTAACCATGCTGCTGAGCCTTAGTGCCTGAGCCTATATCATAAGATAATATAGCATAGGGAGTATGCGTCAGTACTTTGAATGTACTGAGTTTGTGAAGTTATGCAGTTCAAAACATAATCATGCTGATAAGAGAGTAAAGTAAAGCCACTGAAATAATATGGAATGAACATGTCTGAAGGCATTAATTCTGTAAACAACCTGAAATCTAAAAACATTGTAAAGCTAATAAAAACTGATTAAGGTTCATAACATATTTTTAGATCTGAGACTAGACTGTATTTTGGGAGTGCCTGTTAACCAACATATAACCACATGAGCTAGACATGGAGTTTGATGTATACGCCCCATCGATAGGACCTAATATACCTTTCTAGGGTATAAAGGAATGACTGTGTGATCATTAAACTAATGCCCTTTTGGGCTAAAGTTCTATGATGGCACATAATTCTAGGAACCCGGGTGCACTGGAACCCCAATTCACTCAGTGCTAAGTACTACTACCAATTGAGTTTCTAAATATACCTAACTGAATTGATTAGCTTGAAACCTTATGTTCTAAGTCCAACACAAAACTACTTATCTGGAAGTGTCCCAAAGGCCTAAAGAACCAGACAACTAAATTTACTGAAAAGTACTAATAGACTAATAAGCAATAAGTTAATAAACCGACCTTTCTAGAAAGTACTAAATATAGTCAGAATCTGACAATGTTAACATTAACTAAAGCATACATGATGAAAATTATACTTAGATAATAACCAATGTAAAGATAGCAATTAAGACCAGCTTTTAAATCTTGTAAGGTTCGGCCCAAAAATATCATGCTAAAACTAGGGCTAGAATGAATGTATGATTGAAGCACAAGACATAAATTTCACGTAGAACTACTCATGGGACACTGAGATAATCATTGAAAATTAAAGGAAATTATAACTATTTGGAAACCCTAACTCATGACTTCTACAAGGATAAAAATAATGAGATTTTCTGAAAAGTACTTTGGGGTACAAGGGTGAAGGGAATACCCTAGCTAAATCCCCACAACTGAAGAAGAAATCCCGAAGAAGAAGCCTGAAATTTTGAGATAAAGTAGGAGCCCTAGTCTTTGGATTGAGAGGTCTGTCTGAGTTCTTATAGTGACTTTTAGAATGTTAGGAGAGAATGAGAGGAGAATATCGACTAATCCCTCTTAAACTCCCCTCTAAAATATCTCAATACAATGTAGTTTAGGAGTTAGGAGCTTAGGATTTTACAAAAATTCCTCTGGGTAACCATTTCAAAAATCTGAACGTCCAGTGGTACGACCCGACCTATGAGTTGTACTGGGATCATACGATCCATACTGACACGCGTGGCTAGGGACCCTGCCCTAAACCATTATTTGAAGTTTATCCCATGGGAGCCTACCAAGATCTGTACATTCATACCATAGGTCATTCCATGGCTCGTGGTTTGCCAAAATTTCCTAAACACTTCTCTGAAACTCATCTCACGATTGGTTATTATGATCTGTACCATGGTGGTATGAATCATGACATGTAGTCATTGTTTCCTTGACACCTCCTGTTAGACTCCCTAAACCCATATCATGAATCATGGTATGACTCATACTTCCCTAGTACAACTTGTATGAATCACCTATGGTTTACTAGATAATTTTTGCTATCCCTCTGAAACCTCCTCTCACGAGTCCTAGCATGACTCGTACCACCTCATCATGAGTCATACTGTGACTCCTACTGAGGACTTTTTATCAGTTGTTTACATGATCAAGTTTTTAATCTAGGGGCTAGTCTCAGGGGTTTTTGGGGTGTTATAGTATTCATTTCACCTTGTGCCCTAAAGTATTTTCAGAAAACATCACTATTTCCATCATTGTAGAAAGTTACAATTTAGTGTTTTCCAGGAAGCTTATGAATTTCCCTATTTTAAAGAATTCTTCAAGTTCTCTACAATTATTATCATATGAAATTAATGTCTTGGTTTAATTTATACAGTATGCTTTTCTAGCCCTCATTTTTAGCATGATTTTGGAATAAAACTTGCACTAGTTCGAATTCGATCAGAAATGCTGTATTATCATAATTCTATCTCTTGAATGTGAATTCTAGCATAAATGCTTTAAAGAAAGTCAATATTTTCATATTTGAAGTATGCTCAGTATTTTCAGAAATATCACTTAACATTTATTAGTATTACTAGATATTATTTAGTTTATCAGGTCCTTTAGACTCTCAAGACACTTCTAGACAAGTAGTTCAAACTTAGTCTTAAGACATCAGTTTCGACCTATCAGTATGCATCTATATATTTATGTCTTCAGTTGTGAGTAGCACTTAGCACCGAGTGGGCGGGGATTCAGCGCACCTAGGTTCCCAAAACTACGTGCCATCATAGAGTCTTTAACTCGAATGGGCCTCAATTAGTAATCACATAGACTAGCCATTATACCCTGGCAAGGTACAATAGGCTCTATTTTATGGGGTATATATATCACAATATATTTTTTCATGATATGTACAAATTGGATTAAATCTCTAAAATTCCTTTTTGCACAGCTCTAAAAAATTCCCTTGAAAGCTTATCGAGCACACTTGTGATCATTCTAGATGATTCTACCTTTCAACAAATGATGCAAATCACTTGCGTGGCCCTATATTTCATAAATGCCAATCTGCGGCTCGCAGGTCATTTTTCAAGCCTAAAAAGTTCCCTTTGCATGTCATTTGTGGTGGCACATGCGGTCCACAGATGCCAATCTATAACTCGCAGGTCCAAATCAGCTTGTCTCTAGATTCATCTTCTTGACCCATATGCGACACACATGTCCTTTTTCTTCCAGCAGATTGCGTTCAGTTCAATTCTTCTATTTTCTTTGTCTAAGTTAAATGCCTGCACAAAAGAATAGAAAATACATAAAACCTTTCTAAATTGTGTGAAAATAAAGCAATAGCTCATTCTTAAAAGCCAAATGAGTTGGTAATTTACCAACTCATTAGTAGCAAATGAGCAGAATGAGTTGATTCCCCTTAGACCAGTTACACGTTTGCGTGTTTGTATGGATTACCAAAAAATGAAGACATGGACACTCAGGGATCACTTCCCAATGCCGTTCATGGACTAAATGCTAGACAGGTTGGCATCCAGGGGTCGGTACTACTTTTGGGATGGTTATTCTGGATATAACCAAATTTCTATTACACTTGAAGATCAATAAAAAACTACATTCACCTGTCCTTATGAGACATTTGCATTCAGGTGCATGCCATTCGACATTGTGTAATGTACTTTCCACCTTCCAGAGGTGTATGATGTCTATTTTCTCTTATATGGTGGAAGACACTTTGGAGGTATTTATGGTCGACTTAGTCATCGGTGATGCATTTGAGGATTGTTTAGCTAATCTTCGTAAATCCTTACAACGATGTGAGGATGTCAATCTTGTGTTAAATTGGGAAAAATGCTACTTTATGGTGAAGGAGAGCATTGTTTTAGGTCATAAGATATTTGAGAAGGGTATTGAAGTTGATAGATCCAAAATCAAAGTTATTGAAAAGTTGTCCCCACCAATCTCAGTGAAAGGAGTACGAAGCTTTTAAGGCTATGCAGGCTTTTACAGGAGGTTCATAAAGGACTTCCCCAAAATTGCCAATCCATTGTATCAATTGTTAGAGAAGGATGCTAAATTTGTTTTGGATTAGGCTTGTGTGAAGGAATTCAAATGCCTTAAAGAGATATAGTGGTTGCACCTATAATTGTCGCTCCAGATTGTTCTAAACCATTTAAACTGATGTGTGATGCAAGTATAGTTACACTTGGGGCTGTTTTGGGACAAAAGCGTGAGAAGATATTTCACCCTATTTATTATGATAGCATGAATGGCATGCAAAAGAATTACACTGTGATCGAGCAAGAGTTGCTTGCAGTTATGTATTCCTTTGAAAAATTCCGAGCATACTTTCTTGGAATAAGAGTGATAGTGCACACTAACCATGTTTCTTTAAGGTATCTCATGTCAAATAAAGATGCAAACCCGAGGTTAATAAGATGGGTTCTTCTACTACAAGAATTTGGCTTTGAAGTCAAAGATCGAAAAGGATGTGAAAATCAAATAGCAGATCATTTGTTGAGACTTGAAAATGAGGGAAGGATGGTAGATGAGATAGAGATTTATGACTCTTTCCCAGATGAGCAGGTATTAGCTGCATCTCTTGATCTTATTTCTTAGTTCGCTGATTTTTCTAACTATATTATCAATGACATGATGCCGAAAGACCTGACCTTTCATTAGAGAGAGAAAATTCTTCATGATGTGAATAAGTATTTTCGGGATGAGCCATATTTATTTCAGCTCTGTACTGACAACCTGATAAGGAGATATGTCCTGAAGTGGAGATGTTGAGTATTCTTGAAGCATGTCATTCGTCTCCCGTGGGGGAGCATCATGATGGTGCTCGTTCTGCTTAGAAAATCCTGCAATATAGATATTATTGGCCCAAAATCCACCAAGATACATATGATTTCTTTAAGGCTTGTGATCAAAGTCAATGACAAGGAGTTATATCTCGGAGACATGAAGTTCCCATGATCCCAGTTTTGAAAGTTGAATTATTTGATGTGTGGGACATAGATTTAATGGGTCCTTTTGTTACACCCCGTAAATTCTCGACATTTAGATGACCTATTATCATGTTGGTTAAGAGTTTTTGAACTCCATACATGCTAGTGAAGGGCCCGGGGAAAGACCGGATAAGCGACACGTCGAACCATCGCAAGAGGAGGCTGGCAGACCCCCTCCGCGATGGCCAACGTGCCACGGAGGCTC
>JACEIK010003019.1:167448-181707 GCA_018107945.1 Datura stramonium
GTAGGTCAAAGTTGTGGCACTGGTAGATAATGATGGTAAGAGTGTGACTACATTCATGATATAACATATTTTCAAGGTTTTGGTACTCCAAGAGCTATTATTAGTGATGGAGGCTCCCACTTCTACAAAAAGCATTTTGTACTTTGTTAGAAAACTATGCAGTTAAGTAACACAAAGTGGTGACCCCTTATTATCCACAATAGGGTAGCCAAGTGGAAGTGTCAAATAAACAAATAAAAACCCATTCTTGCTAAGACTGTGAATGCTAACTGAACCGACTGGGCTCGAAAGCTTGATGATGTATTATGGGCATATAGAACAACATTCAAAACACCTATTGGAATGTCTCTATATTAGTTAGTGTTTGGTAAAGCATGCTACCTGCTAGTCGAGCTTGAGCATTAGGCTTTGTAGGCACTCAAAAAGCTCAACTTGAGTTGGAGCGATGCCTCAAATCTGAGACTTGATCAAATCAATGAAATGGATGAATGTAAATTGAGATCATATGAGAGGGTATTGCTCTATAAAGAAAAGATGAATATGTAAAAATTCAGTCCCAGAGACCTTGTGCATTGTTCAACTCTAGGCTACAGTTGATTCCGGGTAAACTTCAATCAAAATGGTCTGGGCCATTTAAGGTGACGCAAGTATTCCCTCCTGAAGCTATTGAGTTGGAAAACTAGAAGGGGAAACACTTCAAAGTGAATGGATAACATGTGAAGCAATACTTTAGAGTAGCAGAAGAGGTAAAAGTGTTGTAATTGGTGTACCTTGATGAAATATGAGTAATCAAGGTACCCGAGTCATGCCGCGAGGTTAAATCGGGAGTTTCTTGGGAGGAAACCCAAGATTGTTGTAAATGTAATTAGTTTAGTGGTCTAATTCTTGGAAATTTTTTAAAGGGGTGTTAAGTATGTAGGTACAGGTTTTGGGAAGAAACACCTTCTGAACAAGGACAACAGGATAAATGATGAGTCGTTAGACACTTGATGGACCATCATTCTAGATAATAACGATAATAGAGTTGATAAGTCGTCCCTCATGTGATGAGCCGTGATTTGCTCTGTAAGTAGAGTCCTCAGGAAGCAACATAGCGAATGCACTTGCGGTTAAGACAGGTCCTGCATCTCCTACCTAATGCAATTGACCGACCCGCCTTTTGGGTAAGAATGACAGTGGGATTGTGTAATACCCCTAAGGTCCCTAAGATCAGACTTGTAAGTTGAAGTACATAAAATAAGAAAAATGTTTGCACTAGGTCATAGGATGACTCATCAGGTGACTCGTTAGGTCACTTGACGGATCGTTCCTTGACCCATGAAGTGGTGCATTACTAGAAAAGAGTCATCATCATGGGGTTACGCGGATAATGTAACGATTCATGGTAACTCCTAAAAGTCGTGGTGTCCCTCGTCAAATGTGAGGGGGTATGGAAAGGATGAATTGGTAGTGCTGGCAACGGATGGAGGGATGAGTCGTTGTGTATCTAACGACTCGTCAAGTGGTTTATGAGGGGAGGAAGTTCAGTGAATGGAAAATTTTTCGGTGATGGTAATGGGTGAGGACCACGAGTCGGCAGTGGTCCCAATGACTCGTTGGGACTAGCAGTGACTTTTTCCCTGCAAAATTAATAAGGGTATTTTTGTAATTCCCAAGAACTTAAGCCCTAAACTACTTCATTTTAACCTCTGTTAGGAGGTTTTAACCTATTCTAAACCATTCCCCTCCCATGCATGCAAGACTAAAACTTCTCCATTAAAGGTCAAGCCTAGAATTGTTTAAGTTCTTCTCTAAATATCTTGGGCCTTCAAAGACAAGTGTAGATTTAGTTGACCCAGATATGTAAGGCCATGAATGAGAGTTCCTTTCACTCTCATGCTCAAAATTTCCTCAATTCTATGAGTTCAAGTTCTAGATCAAGTTCATCATCTTATGGGGTTTTATCCTAATTTTATGAAATTCTCTATGATTTATATATGAGTAAATTCCCTTCATGTTTTAAAGTATGTTTTAAGACTCATGGGAAGAATTTATATCTATTTTGATTATAAATTCATGCTTTCAAGTTTTAGAAAATTATGTCCAATTATGTAGGTTCATGAAAAACCAAGTTTATGATTTATGATTTCAAGTATGATGAGATATCTAGTATGTGTGAATGTTGTACAAATTTTCCATGTATTAATCTATGATTTTGATCAATGAATTCTATTTCAAGTATGCATGATTTTTAGATTTAGGCAAGCCTACACAAGACAAGTATGTTTTATGATCTAGCCAGACAAGATCAAATAATGGATATATGTTTTGGAATCAAGACTCCTCAAACGTATAGATTCAAGTTATGTTCTAGAATTTGATTATATGAGCATTATACATGCATGTTTTGGGAGTAGCGTCTAGCACCGAGTAGGCTAGGGGTTCCAAGGTTCCCCAGTTTCATAAACTACGCGCCAATGTAGATATGTTTTAGGGCCTCTTAAGAGAGAATTTCCCCATGCCAAGGGCACACCGTGATATCACACCTTACTTATCCTTTTCCATGGAAAGGCTTAGGATGACCCTCCTCCACGTGGCAAGACGTGGGAACATTATGCGCTCATACATGGTGGTTGTTGGTTATGACGAGTCTCTCATTGTTCCTCATGATTTTAGTTATGCATGTTTATGACATATGATATTAAGTTTTTAGAAGGTTAGAACCAATGATCAATTTATAAGCTTTTACTTATGAGTTCAGCTATGGCAAACCGCATGATTCTATTTTCAGCTTTAGGTCATTCTATTCGGATATGAAATTTAGTTTATGACTATATATGTTTTCAGATATCAGCATGCAGTGCTTACTCCCATGGCCTTATGATTTTTTTTATATGCATGATTTTAGTTTACACTTACTTAGCATCGTTTAATTACCTTTTATACTCAGTATATTCTAAGTACTAGCTACATACTCCATCCTGTATCATTTCAATACAGGTTCAGACGTTCAAACTTAGTCTCCAAAGATTAGTCCAGTTCCCTTATTGGAGAGTCCTCATCCTTCGAGGACCTTTATATCATTGAGTTGTGTTACTTTCATTTTTCAGACTTTTAGTGATCTAGTTGGGGATGTTGTCCCATTAGCTCTTCAGTTATGTTATAGGCTTTTTAGACAATATGTTGAGTGTTGACTCTGCATGGTTGATATATAATCAGACTTCTGCTTATTCATGTTTTCAGTTATCAGCATCCATTTGATGTATGCTCTTTAGTCGTTATGTTCATTTCATGGGTTGACTTGGAGCCATTTATAGTTTTAGGTCCCGTGTCTCGGTCTGGACCAATGTTCGGGTCATGACAAACTTGTTATCAGAGCAAAGGCTTAGAGTGTCCTAGGATTTCTGAAAGCCGCATTGAGTAGGGTCTTTTCCATGGGTGTGAAGCACGCCACACTTATGGGGGAGAGGTACAAGATGTTTTAGGAAATTTCCCCTTCTTTCATGATCCATGTCATGCGATAAAGTACCTCTCTATCCTTCTAACTCGTGCTATATGCATTTGCAGAATCATGCTTCCACACTGAGTAAATGGTAGAAGGAACGAAAACAGAAATGGCGATGAAGATGGCAATGGAGATGGGCACTGATGAGTTGGTAATTTACCAACTCATTAGACTCTAAAACATGAGCTTTTGTCTAGTTCCCGAGTTAATTATGTGGATTTATGCCCTTTTTGCTTTTGTTGTGTGCAGATGCCTAAGTTTGAAGAAAAGAGCAAAAATAGAGTAAAAAGGAGGAAATGAGTATAAGCGGAGAATCGCAGGTGTTAACCGGCGAAACGCCGGTTAAAAGTTGAAGGCCCCTGCTTCAAGGGAGGAATGCTACCAGCGGTTCATGAGTCACCAGTGGAGAGACGCTGGTGCAGTCGCTAAATGACACTCAAAAAATTCTAGAATTGGCATTGAAGGTCCGACGGTTCATGGATTGGCATCGGCAAAACGCCGGGTGAACTGCCGAAGTTCACTGGAAATGAATGCAGAAGAAGAGCAAGTATCCGGCGGTTCACAGATTTCATCGACGAACCGGCAGTACCTTCGTCGATTTCAGAATGATGCTTTTAATGGTATAACTATCCATTGCTAAAAAAGGAAGGAAAAGTACCCTACTTTTCAAATCTAGGCGTGATTAGAGGGGAAAGACATCAGGCTCCATAGGATAGTGGAGCAGGTCAGGGGATCTTAGCATGCCAATTTGCAGCAAGTGTGGCAGGAAGCACCCCAGGGAGTTCCTAGCGGGGTTAGATGCATGTTTCAGGTGTAGTAAGCCTAGACATCTGCTCAGAGACTGCCCTACAGACAGACAGGGCTATAGTAGAGGACATGACATAGCCACTAATTCAGCAGCTCCACCAGCATGTTCAGCTCAACAGGGTGCATCCACTAGTGCAGGTGGTGGTCAACGTCAGAACAGATTTTATGCCCTCTTATCTCGTCAGGAGTAGTAGGTCTCTCTAGATGTGGTTATTAGTATGTTATGAATATTTCATCTTGATGTATATGCATTGTTAGATCCAGGGGCTACTTTATCTTTTGTGATGCCTTATATTGATATTAGTTTCTAAGTCAGTCCAAAAATCCTATCAGAACCCTTCTCAGTAACTACTCCAGTCGGTGACTCAGTTATAGCTCAACGGGTATACAGAAATTGCCCTATCATAGTCCTTTAGAAAGTCATCTCAACCGATTTAGTAGAGTTAGACATGACTGATTTCAATGTTATCTTTGGTATAGATTGGTTGCATGCATGTTATGCCTTAGTAAATTGTAGAACCCGTACGGTAGAATTTTGGTTTTTGGGTGAGGCAGTCCTAGAATGGAAGGGTAGTTCAGCTATGCCTGTAGGTCGCTTTATTTCCTACCTTAACGCCAGAAAGATGATTTTCAAGGGTTGCGTATACCATCTAGTTGGGGTTAAGGATGCTACGTCTGAGACCCCGACTCTTCAGTCTGTCCCTATTGTATGTGAGTATCCATAGGTTTTCCTAGATGATCTACCGGGAGTCCCTCCCGAGCGGGAGATTGTCTTTGGTATTGACCTTCTTCTTGATATACAACCTATATCTATTCCTCCTTACATAATGGCTCCAGTTGAGCTAAAGGAGTTGAAAGAACAGTTGAAGGATCTCTTGGATAAGGACTTCATCAGACCTAACAAATCCCTGTGGGGTGCACCAATTCTCTTTATTCGAAAGAAGAATGAGTTTCTTAGTATGTGAATTGATTACCGGCAATTGAACAAGGTTACAATAAAGAACAATTATCCTCTCCCCAGAATGGATGACTTGTTTGACCAACTTCAGGGTGCTAAGTGGTTCTCAAAGATAGACCTCAGATCTGACTATCACCATCTCAGAGTTAGAGAGAGTGACATTCCGAAAATAGCCTTCTGGATATGGTCACTATGAGTTTATAGTTATATTATTTGGACTAACGAATGCTCCTACAACTTTATTAGATATGATGAATAGCGTATTCAAGCTATATTTGGACATGTTCATGATTGTCTTCATAGATGACATCCTCATATACTCTTGGAGTGAGGAGGAGCATGCAGCTTATTTGAGGATTGTGCTACAAACTCTCAAGGATCGCCAGCTATTTGCTAAATTCAGTAAGTGTGAGTTTTGGTTGGTTTTGGTAGCATTTTTGGGCCATGTGGTGTCAAGTAAAGGTGTGTAGGTGGACTCGCAAAAGATAGAAGCTATAAAGATTAGCCTAGACCAGTTAACCCTTCGGATATCATGAGTTTCTTGGGTTTAGCTGGCCATTACAGGAGGTTTGTTGAAGATTTTCCTCCATTGAAGCCCCTTGACTAAGTTGACCCAGAAGAAAGTCAAATTTTAGTGGTCAGATGCCTATGAGAAGAGTTTTCAGGAGTTAAAGACTCGACTCACTTCAACCCCAGTATTGACCCTACTTGAGGGCACGGATGGATTCGTTGTGTATTCTGATGCCTCTACGGTTAGTCTTGGGTGTGTGTTGATGCAACATGGTAAGATCATTGTGTATGCCTCTAGATAGCTTAAGACTCATGAGAAGAATTACCCGACGCATGATCTAGAATTGGTAGCGGTGGTGTTCGCATTGAAAATTTGGAGACACTACTTGTATGGGGTCCATGTGGATGTGTTTACAAACCACAAAAGCCTACAATATGTGTTCAACCAGAAGGATTTGAATTTGCAACAAAAAAGATGGTTAGAGCTGCTCAAGGACTATGACATGAGTGTGCTTTATCATCCAAGCAAGGCCAATGTAGTGGAGGATGCCCTTAGCATACTTTCCATGAAGAGTGTTTCTCAAGTGGAAGATGGAATGAAAGAGTTGGTGAAGGATGTGCATCGACTTGCACGATTAAGGGTTCGCCTCGTGGATTCAACAGATGGTGGTGTCATTGTTCAGAATGGTTCAGAATCCTCTTTGGTTACTGAAGTCAAGCATGGGAAAGATGAGGATCCTATTTTGGTGAATTTGAAAGAATCGATTCAAAACCAGAAGGTGGAGGTCTTCTCCCAAGGGGGAGACGGTGTACTTCAATATTAAGGTCGTTTACGTGTTTCGGGTGTCGATAATTTGAGAGAATGGATGTTGCATGAGGCTCATGGTTCCCGATACTCTATCCACCTAGGTGCCACCAAGATGTACCGTGACCTACAGGAAGTCTATTGGTGGAATGGCATGAAGAAGGACATTGCAAAATTTGTGGCTAAGTGTCCGAACTATCCACAAGTGAAAGTGGAGCATTAGAGAACCTGGAGGTATTCTACAAGACATTAGTATACCCACTTAGAATTGTGAAGAGATCAACATGGAATTCATCACAGGGTTGCCTCACACTCGCCGACAGTATGACTCTATATGAGTGGTGGTAGATAGGTTGACCAAGGCAGCTCATTTCCTACAGGACAAAACTATTGATTCAGCTAAGGACTATGCTAGATTATATATTTGAGAGTTAGTTCGATGGAATGGAGTTCCCTTATCCATCATTTCCGACAGAGGTACTCAGTTTACTCATAGTTTTGGAAATCATTTCAGAAGGGACTTGGTACTCTAGTCAAGCTCAACACAACTTTTCACCCGTAGATAGATGGTTAGGCCGAGCGGATCATTCAGACTCTTGAGGATATCTTGAGAGCAGTGTGATTAATTTCAAAGGTAGTTGGGATGATTATTTACCTCTCATCGAGTTTTTTTATAACAGTTACCACTCTAGCATCTATATGGCTCCGTTTGAGGCTCTTTGTGGGTGGAGGTGTAGATAGCCTATCAGTTGGTTTGAAGTAGGTAAAGCTATGTTGATAGGGCCAAATTCATTTCATTAGGCTATGGAGAAAGTTCATGTTATAAGTGAAAGGCTAAAAACAGATTAGAGACGTCAAAAGTCATATGTGGATGTTAGGCGGAGAGAGCTCGAGTTTGAAGTATATGATTGGGTGTTCTTTAAGGTGTCTCCCATGAAGGGACTGATGAGGTTCAAAAATAAAGGGAAGCTTAGTCCCTGATATGTAGGCCCATATAGGATTTTGAGACGTGTTGGCAAGGTAGCGTATGAGTTGGAGCTACCACCGGAGTTAGCATCAGTGCATCCAGTTTTCCATGTATCATTGTTAAAGAAGTGGATTGGTGACCCGACTTTGGTTGTTCCGGCGGAGAGCATAGACGTGAAGGATAGCCTTACCTATGAGGAGGTACCCATTGAGATTGTTGATTTTCAGGTTTTGAACTTGAGGAACAAAGAAGTAGCTTCAGTGAAAGTCTTATGGAGGAATTATCTTGTTGAGGGAGCTATGTGGGAAACCAAAGCAGATATGATGTCTAGATACCCATATTTATTTCCTTCCAGCTCTCCTTCAGCTTAAGGTATCAGTTTCCTCTCTAATACTCTATTCAGTTTCATGTCAAGTTCATGTCTCTCAACTCCTTTCATGTTTTAGCATGTGTATAAGAATTATGAATTCAGTTCAGTCATGTGTATCAGTCCGGAGTCAGTAACTCCGTCAGTTTTCAGCTTTAGTTGTCCAGTATTTGGAATTTAAGTTCTTTCCCCAAACTTTTAGTATGGTTAACCCATATTTGAGGATNACCCATATTTGAGGATGAATGTTTCTAAGAGGGATATGTTGTAAACCCCGAAGGTCCCTAATATAAGACCTGTGGGTTGAAGTAGACAAAAATAAGAAAAATGTTCACACCAGGTTACAGGACGACTCGTCAGGTGAATCATTAGGTCACTTAACGGGTTGTACCATGACCCCTAAAGCGGTGCCCAGATGGAAAAGAGTTGTCATCAGGGGGTCACGACAGATAGTGTAATGAGTCATTGTGACTCCCCACGAGTCATGGTGTCTCTCATCAAGTATGAGAGGTTGTGGAAAGGATGAATTGGAAGTGCCAAAACAGATAGAGGGATGAGTCATCGTGCATCTAACGACTCACCAAGTGGTCCGTGAGGGGAGGAAGTTCAGTGAATGGAAAATTTTCCAGTGATGGTAACGGGTGAGGACCATGAGTCGTTAGTGGTTCCAACGACTCGTTAGGTCCCTCATAGGACTGGCAGTGACTTTATCCCTGTGAAATCAGTAAGGATATTTTTATAATTCCTAAGTTCCTAAGCCCTAAACTACGTCATTTTAAGATCTGTTAGGAGGGTGTTAAGAGGGTTTAACGTATTCTAAACCATTCCCCTCCTATGCATGCAAGGCTAAGACTTCTCTAGTAAAAGTCAAGCGTAGAATTCTTCAATTTCTTCTCCAAATCTCTTGGGCTTTAAAATACAAGTGTAGATTCAATTGACCCAGGTATGCAAGGCCATGAATGATGGTTCCTTTCACTCTCATGATCAAGATTATCCACAATTCTATGAATTTAAGTTCTATATCAAGTTCATCATCTTATGGGATTTTATCCTAATTTTATGAAATTTTCTATGATTTATTTGTGGGTCAATTCCCTTCATATTTCGAAGCATGTTTTAAGATTCATGGGCAGATTTTATATCTATTTTGATTATAAATTCATGCTTTCAAGTTTTAGAAAATTATGTCCAATTATGCAGGTTCATGAAAAGTCAAGTTTATGATTTATGATTTCATGTATGATGAAATATCTAGTATGTATGAATGTTTACAAATTTTTCATGTATGAATCTATGATTTTGATCAATGAAGTGTATTTCAAGTATGCATGATTTTTAGATTTGGGAACGCACACACAAGACATGTTTTATGATCTAGCTAAGTCTAACAAGATCAAATGATGGATATATGTTTTGGAGTCAAGACTCCTAAAATGTATAGATTCAAGTTATGTTCTAGAATATGATTATATGAGCATCATACATGTTTTGGGAGTAGTATCTAGCACCGAGAAGGCTAGGGATCCAAGGTTCCTTGGTCTCATAAACTACACGCCAACGTAGGTATATTTTGGGGCCTCTCAAGAGAATGTTTCCTCCTTCCCAAGAGCACACCGTGATATCACACCTTACTTATCCTTCACCCTGGAAAGGCTTAGGATGAAGCTCCTCCATGTGGGCAAGACATGGGATCATCATGCGCTCATACATGGTTGTTGTCAGTTATGATGAGTCTCCTATTATTCCTCATGATTTTAATTATGCTTGTTTATGACATATGATACTATGTTTTCAGCAGGTTTGACCCAACGATCAGTTTATAATCTTTTACTTATGATTTCATCTACGGAAAGCCATATGATTCTATTTTCATCTTTGGTTCATTCTATTCGGATATGAAATTCAGTTTATGACTATACATGTTTTTAGATATCAACATGCAGTCCTTACTCCCATGACCTAATGATTTATATTTATATGCATGATTTCAATTTACACTTACTAAACATGTTTTACATACCGTAATACTCAATATATTCCAAGTATTGACCACATACTCTATGCTATATCATCTCATGATATAGGTTCAGATGTTCAGACTCAGTCCCACCGTTAGCCAGTCTCTAGAGCTTAGTCCAGTTCCTTTGTTGGTGAGTCCTCATCCTTCGAGGACCTTCAGATCATTGAGTTGTGTTACTTTTAGTTTTAATACTTTTAGTGAGCTAGTTTGGGATGTTGTCCCATCAACTCTTCAGTTATGTTAGAGGCTTTTCAGACAATATGTAGAGTGTTGACTCTGCATGGTTGATATTAATCATACTTCCACTTATTCATGTTTTCAGTTATATGGTTTCGTTTGATGTATGCTATTTAGCCGTTATGTTCAAGACATGGGTCGACTTGGAGCCATTCGTGGTTCTAGGTTCCGTGTCTCGGCCTGGACCTATGTTTGGGTTATGACAAGTTGACAAACTATCACTCTTGTGATAAGCTGTTAGTTCCTTCGTTAGTTGGGGTATCAAAAGAGCATGATTCTGTTTAAGGATGACAACCAGTTAAAGGATCGTCAAGTCTTTGATGTTCCTTCATCCCTGTCATCACTTTACAGGTATGTTTTTAATTAAAAATCCAACCTAATTGCCTAAGCCTTTACCCAATCCAACCCAAACCCTTTTTCCCAATCCGACCCAATCTTTATTGCATTTAACTAAAGAACATTTCAAACGTTCTAATTGCCTTCAAAACTCTCACCGTATAATCACTATCTCCATTATCTTTAAACCTACTCCCTCTGTCTTATCTTTTCTTCATCTCCCATAATTCCCAGGTTCACCAATATCACAAGCGGCCAGTCCATTAAATCCCTTACAATGGTTCATTCGATCTCATCGGTTAGGGAAAATTGTGCAAATTCTTTCATCCTCTCATTTTCAAAAAGGTGTATTTTTTTAATCTTGTCGTAAATGGTGAGTACTCTCACTCAGTGGGTCAGAGGGCATCATGATATTCAAACTCTGAAAATGGAATTTTAGTAAAATTTTTGTTGCCTACCAACTCAATATACAGGAGGGAAAATTGCTATAAAGGGTGAAGTCTGACTAACCCTTGTTTGAATTGGAGATTGATTGTTACCTACTTGATTGATATTTTTTTATCATTAATTCATTATCTCTTATAAGAATTTGACTTGTGTCCTTGCCGGGTTTTAGTTGTGTTGAGTGACTTTTTCCCTATGATAGATTGAGTTATGATATTCTTAAAGGAAATAGTCATTTGGTTGTTGGTGTCCTCTTTGAACTAAGTCTATTTATATGTGACAGTGGGAAGTCTGAGTACCCATCAATAATGAATGAAATTTTTTGGCATGATGGGGTGAATGACGACCCATCACTTAACCGACAGACTGTCACATTCACCATCAATTGTTTTGTTCTTCACCATATCACTGGATAAGAGTGATGGAGGAAGTGACAGCTCATCCATGATGGGCCTTCACATTCATCGTCAATTGTATGTATCTCCCACTTGATCACTAGATAGCAGTGATGACTAAAATGACAGCTCGTTGTCCCTTCGATGGTTCGTCATACTCACCATCATCTGTTTGTCTAATCACTAGTTAGAAGTGATGATATAGTTAATGGCTCATCACCCATCTCTTCACGCATGTATTTATCAATAAATATAATGTTTTCCCTATGTGTTTGCAGTTTAGATTTGGTACTAACATCCACATGTCACAGGTACTCAAGGCACCAAAATTGCAAACTATAAGGGGAGGATCCCAGAGGAGAAATGCCAGAGATGGAAACCCCCATCAACTTTGGGATGAAGCTACTGACTCTGAAAATAAGGTTCAGGATGTTGGACCAGAGGAAACAACCCCATCCTACCTTACTAGGTCCAATCCCCAATCTGATAAAGGAGACAAGTCTTCAGAAAATGGATCTAGTTTGGATGGTTTCATTTTTGAATCAGATGAGGAGAGTGGAAGTGATGCCACAATAAGTCCTGAGGAAAAAACTACCCATGAGGGGTGATGTCATTAGAGCTAAAACACCTGAATTTCAGGAGAGTGTGTGGTGGCAAGTCAAAGGGTTAGACAAATACTTTCAAGAAGAGGTTACCACAACGGGCAGAGGACACCTCATGAGAAGCATTTCTAAGGAGGTGAAAAAAGCTACTTGAGTATCCATAAATTGAATGAGGGTACAAACACTACGTCTTGGGGTGGATGAGTGAGGGCACCAGGCCCGTACTACCCCAACATGGTTCGTGAATTCTATGTGATTTATGGTGCAACTCT
The DNA here is from genome assembly GCA_018107945.1 of Datura stramonium. Classification (NCBI taxonomy): domain Eukaryota; kingdom Viridiplantae; phylum Streptophyta; class Magnoliopsida; order Solanales; family Solanaceae; genus Datura; species Datura stramonium. Next base: position 179,653 of record JACEIK010003019.1, read on the forward strand.
GGACAACAATAACAAAAAGGGCCATAAAGTGTAATAATATCCCATCCTCACAAAAATACAAGCCCGTGGAGTCACAGTTGACATCTCTGACACCATGATTAACAGGTTGTTATATAGGCTTGACTTTGCATCTCCATTCAAAACTATCGAGTTTGATTATAGAATGCAGGAGGGGGAACAATCAATGTCCATGGTTACAACAAGTTTTGACTGGTGGCCAACCCCTATAGCTAACAAATCAAAGGGAGAAGATCTATAAATCCACAGTGATGTTCACAACAAAGTTTTGGTGGAAAGTTGTAATACCCCAAAAGTGCTTAAGAGTAGATCCGGGAAGCTAAAATGCAAAACTGCTGAAAGTTGGGAAAAAGGTCGCAAAACGATAGGTATCACGACCCATGGTAAGTAACCACAGGCCATCGTTTTGTGGTGGTGGGTTCAAGAGTTCAGATGTCAGGGGGAAACAACGGTTGATTTGACGACCCGTTGTAAGAAACAACGAGCCATCGTGGTGGGCGTGGTAAGGAGTTAGCCCAGATGGCTGAAGTAACAACGGGTGTTACAACGGCCCGTTGTGAGGAACAATGGTCCGTTGTTAGCCGTCGTGGTAGGGATTTGGAATTTACAATAGAGACGACGGATGGGAACCACGACCCGTTGTAGGACACAAAAAGTCGTGGTTAGGATCGTTGTGAAGGAGTTCAGATTTTCAGAAGAGGGAAGCAACGACTAGTTCAACGACCAGTTGGAACCTAGAATGACTCATCCTATTCGTCTGTGGTTTGATTCCGAGATATGAGTGGGATAGTGCATAGCATGGGTAGATACCATGGGTCATGGTATCCTCCAACAACCGATAGGTTAACCCGTTGTTTGGCCCAGTGAGTAGTTTTCAGTGAATTCAGTAAGGGAATTTCCGTCATTTCCTAGTCCTAAGGCCCTATACTACGTTGTTTAAGGTTTGTTTTGAGGGGTTTTGATAGGGGAAAAGCCTAGTCTAGGTTATTCTTCCTATGCATGCAAGTTTGAATGATTGAAGAGGTGATTCAAGGCCAAATTTCAAGGTTTCCATTGGAATCTTAGCTTGGGAAATTAAAGGGTGTTAGAATTTGCCATTTCCAGGTATGTAGGGTTTTAATGGGTGTCTCCCTTCCACACCATGTCCAAATCTGTTAAATTATAAATGGTCAAATATGGGTTTTTGATCAATTGCATGATTCTTATATCACTATTCATGGGTATGATTAGATTGAGTTTATATTGATGATTTACAAAGCTTGGGTGGATTCTAACTTTTTTTCTCTTATAAAAATTGTTTTTTTTTAAAAAATGAATCTAAAATGCCCATGGATGAATAGTTCATAGAAGAGGTAATTTGTGATACGTGTGTGATGATGATGAAATAAATAATGAAAGCATGTTTCTAACCCTACCCATGATTGTATTGATGCTTTAAAAGTGAATTTGAATCCAAGTATGATAGAGTATTGGGTGATGCCCACATGATGTTTTAAAGTAATGATTTTCTCCGACATAAGCTTACCACATGGTTTGAAGTGAATTTTCCTCAACTCTTATTATAAATTCTAGCTTGTGGTATGTTTCGAAGTAAATCCTCCTATATGCATGAAATCGTAATTGGAATGTGGGTCACTATAAGCTTTGTCGACAGACAATGTTAAGCTTCATTTACATATGATGTTGAGTCTATGCATGATGTTATTATGAGCTTTGTCAATAGACAATGTTGATCTTCATTGCATACGATGTTGAGTTATGCATGTGTCGCGCCCCGCCTTGGGAGACATGACTGGCACCTAGTGCCCTACTAGGACCTGGACTGCTGGATTAGCTGAGCCTAAGCACTTCTGGTGCCAGGCTGACTCTAATTCTGAATTCAAGAAAACGACGGGCTATATAACGGTTGTAAATACAGCCTCCGACCGACTAGGCCAATAGCCACCTGTAAGAAAACAACAGCTACCCAGAACAACTGAATCAATAGGGAACCTATGTGGGCCGACAAGGCCACCATGCTGTCTAGTTATTTCTGAA